>APFE030245851.1:281308-299613 GCA_000404065.3 Pinus taeda
AGTCTAAAGCATGGTTTGAAATAGTTTCATGAAATCTTGCTAGGTAGCAGCCCTTAGTACATGATTTTGTGATAACACTCCCTACACTAGGATGACCTCCATTGATCTGGGATCAATCATACTGGTCTGGGACTAGTGGTAGGAGTTGTACCATACTATGACGTTGAATTCGAGTCAGTTGAGACTAGTCTGGGACCAGTGGTACATACTCTGAGACTGACTTCGTGTGAGTGTAGTACAGGTTTGGGAGTAGTGAGAGTGGTACATACTATGATGCTGACTTCGGGTCAGTTGAGATTGGTGTGGGACCAGTGGTACACTCTCTGAGACTGCGATACTAGTATGGGACCAGTGGTAGGAATGGTACTTACTATGAAGTTGACTTCGGGTCGGCTGAGACTGGTCTTGGAGCAGTGGTACACACTCTGAGACTGACTCTGAGTTAGTGGAGGATGATACTGGTCTAGGACTAGTGGAGTTGTACTCACTATGATGCTGACTTTGGGTTGGTTGAGACTAGTCTGGGAATAGTGGTACATACTCTGAGATTGAATTTGAGTCAGTATGATACATCCTTGATCATTTCTTCTTCTTCATAATTTAGACAAATGCAGAGCAGAACAGAACAATGCAAGAGCAGAGCAGAACAAAGCAAAACAATACAGATCAGTATAGGGCAGAACAAGACAAAGCAGAATAGGCAGAATAAAGCAGAGCATGGTAGAGGTCAGGTTGTACAAGGCAGTGCATTTGATGGATGAATAGTAACGACCGATAGACAGATTACAGATGAAGTTCTCCCTAGTTGAGAGAGAGTGTTAAAATTGGAAACTAGGGAAAAACTTCATGTGGGTCATCTTATTCATGGCTGATAATATTTTTATTAGATTCCTCTCGTCGAGAGGTGTAGGATTGATATAAAGATCATCCGATTCCGGTAAGTATTCATGGAGATATGAATTTATTTTGATTATGGAATTATTATCAAGCTGACCTACAACTCATGTAGGCTCAGAAGCCCAACAGTTGCATCTATTCAAACACCAACTTTCTGTATAAATATAAGAGGACTTTTCCTCATTTGGACTCACTCATATCATCACATCTCTCTCTCTACTGCGCAGAAAAGAGTCTCTTCTCTACTGCGTGGAAAAGGGTCTCTCTCTCACACATGTGAAGCTGGAAGCTGTCGAAACTGAAGCTGCAATTGTAGAAGTAAAGATTTACATGCGTGGACTAGAAGATCTCCTCATCTAAACTGTTTTGTAGGTTCATTTGAACCTCCTCTAAAAGCCGAAAATTTTGGTCGTGGAATGAAGTCAATCTAACGAACGGTTTGCCATATATCGACTGCCCTAGTTTGAAGCCGGAAACTGCTGAAACTGTAGAAGTAAAGATTGACCTGCGTGGCCTAGAATATCTCCTCATCTGAACTGTGTTGTAGGTTCATCTGAACCTCCTCTAGAAGCCACAACTTTTGGTGGTGGAATCAAGCCGATTCGACAGTCGATTTGTGAGATATCGTCTGCCCTAGTTTGATGATGAAGTCGCTAATGCTGATGCTTCTGATTTAGGGTTTGCTACTGTTGATATAAGTCAGATTTATTGTACGATTTCTCGCTGCTGAATTATTGAAGATAAAATAATATTTGATCAAAGGGTTTCCCCACACATTGTGGGGTTTGTCCCTAGCTAGCCGCCACATCTTGTGTCTCTTGTCTTGGCTTGTTTTCTGTCGATTGTTTAATGTTCTATCTACACTTTAATTTATTTACATGTGATTGCTAATCTATGCAATATAATAAGAAAAAGAAGTAAATTGTTATAAGCATAGAACACACCATAACTTAACGCACATGTTTTAGAAGAAAGGTGAAACTTTGTAGGAATTCCACCGACTTGACATGCTTATGGTTCAACTTGTGTTACTACATTATATATTGTAATGTAGAATTGTCAGAGAACAGAACAAACTCCCTGGGAATCAAATAGTGTTTCCAATGCTTCAAAGCCTGAACCGCCACATAGAATTCCTCGTCATAAGAGGAGTATTGTTGTTTTAAATCATTCAAATTCTCGCTGAAATATGCAACAGGTTTACCTTCTTGACTCAATACTACTCCAGTGGTTGTTCTACTAACATCACATCTGACTTGGAAAAGATGATTGAATTCAAGTAGTTTCAACACTAGTTTCTCAGGGATCTTCCTCTTCAAGAGTTGGAAACGTTTCTCTATTACTGTTTTCTAAAAATATGGCTATCTTTCTTGATCTTTTCAACGATGGGTGCACAAATACTACTGAAGTTATTGATGAACTTCTGATAGAATCTATCTAGTTCATGAAATCTCCTTACTTCAAAAATGTTCTTGGGTGAAGGCCAACGTACAATCACCTCTATTTTCTCTAGATCCATTTTCAGTCCATCCTTTGAAATGACAAAGCATAAATATACCAACTTGGACCTCATGAAAGTACATTTCTTTAGGTTATTCAACAATTTCTCTTGCTACAACCTTTCTAGAACATAACTTACATGCCTAATGTGTTCTCGCTTTGTTTGGCTGAAAATCGAAATATCATCCAAATAAATAATAACAAACTTATTGAAGAACTCCTTCAAGACCTCATCCATCAACCGCGTGAAAGAACTTGGCACATTTTTTAGTCCAATTGGCATGACCAACCATTCATATAGTCTGCCATTGGTCTTGAAAGTTGTTTTCCACTTGTCCCCCTCTCTAATCTGGATCTAATGGCAACCACCTTTCAGATCAAATTTTGAGAAGTAGGCTTCTCCACTCAAACAGTCCATCATGTTTTCCATCTGTGGCAACATAAATTTGTATCTAATTATGATTTTTTTGATTGCTCTGGAATCTGTGCACATCCTCCATCCTTCTTTGGATTAAGTACCGCGGGGACAACACATGGACTCATGCTCTCCCTTATCAACCCTTTATCTAGCAGTCCTTGAACTTGTTTCCTTATTTCCTCATTCTCCTTAGGTGTCATTCGGTAAGTGACTTTATTTAGAAGGCTTTCTCCTGGTATCTGGTCTATGTGATGGTTGATACTTCTCTTAGGTGGCAACTCACTTGGAAAACCCACTTGGCAAACCATCTACTACAATATCATTAAACGCGTGCAACATCTCTTGAACTTCAATAGGTAAATCTGCAATTTTGGTGTGCAGAAGTATTACCTTTGGTTTGTAGACCACCGCATAGCTTACCTCTTCTTTCTCCATTTGTTGCAGAAATTATTTTCCTCCTAACAACAATTCTTTTGAGCTAATTTGTCCCAATTGTACTCTCCTCCTTTAATGGTACAAGAGTATGCTTGATACCATCCTTTCCAAACTTGTAAGTGTTGTTCTCTCCATCAGACACTAATTTCCTATCAAATTGCAAAGGTTGACCCAAAAGGAGGTGGAAAACATCCATTTGCATGATGTCACAAACTACCTTATCATTATATCTACCTATATGGAACTCCACTTCACTCTTCTCACTCACCAACAATTGGTGACCTTTTTGCAGTCATGACACTTTATATGGTGTTGGGTGCTTCAACCTTTTCAATTCAAATTTTTCCAGTATTGTTGTGGAAACTATATTGTCAGTGCTTCCACTATCAATCACAACTTTGCAACACTTTCCTTTGGCCTTACAAACAATCCTAAACAAGGCTCTTCTTTGCGTTGGTTCAACAATTTCTTTGGCTGGTTTCAACAAGGCTTTGTTTATCATTAAATATTCTCTCATCTTCGGTACATTTTCTACCACGTGTGCCTATGATTCCATTGCTTTTGGATGAGCTACATATGCATCTCTTTGCCCTACTTTTTCATTCTCACGATACTCAAAATATCTTTCACCCAACTGCCCACATTTGTAACACTGATAGATGGTTTCTCTACCTCTTCTTGTACCTCTACCTCTCTGGTAAGGTCTTCCTCCTTTGGAGTCACCTTCTTTCTCTTGTTGCCTTTGTTTCCTTGGGTTACTCACATTATTCTTTTGATTTGGAGTTTTCCCCCTTCCAATTGACTGCCCTTTTTGTTTAGCAAAACCATGGCCTTTACCTAAATTTGGCTTCCTTGTTATATTCTCTTCTGACTTCAAGGAAAACTGATATGCTTCTTCCATCATCCTCGGAGAAAGCATGCTTATTTCATCTTGAATCTCTAGCCTCAAACCATTGATGTACCTTGTTGTTTTCTTCAGGGTGTTTTCTACATAGCCTGGCCTCAAATTCACCTTGTAAAACTCTTCAGTATACGCTCTGACCGTTAGTAGCCTTTGCTTGAGGTTATGAACCTGCATGTAGAGGGATAATTGATAGCCTTTCAAAAAAAATTCCCTTCATCTTTGCTACCATATTGTCCCAACTCTTTATCAATTGTTTCCCCTGTTTTCTCCTTTTAGCCTGCACATTGTCCCACCACAATGCAACGTGACCTTTGAACCTAGTTACAACAAATTTTATCCTGTTGTCTTCTTCAATCCCCTCATACTCAAATACTTGTCTAATTCACTTATCCAATCTATCAAATTCTCGGCTACCAAGTTGCCTTCATAGGTAGATAACTTCTGGAGCTTCATGCATAGGTGTTGCTATTAATGATCCAACTTCCTCCTCCAATCCACTGTCATCTCCAACCTCAGGATGTCACTGTCTATCTGCCTCCATGGCCTCTAAATGAGACTGCAACCTCTGAATCTCTTCCTAGAGTTCTGCATTAGTTACAAATCTCACTCCTCCACCTCATGCTCTCCTTTCTCACATAGCCATCTCCCTATGTTGTAGACAACAACACCAATATCAGACATGCTCTAATACCACAAATTGATAGTGAAACTTGGCAGGCTTGTCTCTTTGACTCGCGCTATAAAATTATTTCATAGCGCCTTTGTTTTTCTAGTTGGTTGCAGATGCTTTAAAATTATTTTGTAACACCTTTGTTTTTTTGGTTGGTTGTGGGCATTGTAAAATTATTTCGTAGCACCTTCGCTACCGAATGATTATACAACACCTCTTTTTTCACCTTCTACGCTGTAGCTATTGTGCGTGTGATCACTTCAACTCCTCCACGAACAAGCTAGTAAACATCTAACCACCTATGCTCCCTATGCCTTGATTTCAGAGAGGATACACGCGCGTGGCTCAATGCAGGGTCCCGTTCTAGTTTCATTTGGAAAAATAAAAGGGTAATAGACAGATTTCTCTATCACCTATCTCTTTGACTTGAAACGTGCTATAACCCACAACACCATTGATTCTAATAGCCTGAAGTGCTGACCCAATTTCAGTTTCTAGGCTTAAATAATTAAAGCTTCAAAAAATCCACTGGTACCAAAAAATCGAAATACAAAACAACTACAACTCCTTTGAATTTTGGCAGACATACAACATGTTTAAAAATTCTTACAACAAAGACTAAATCTTAAATAATGTACATAGTCAAATTGGAACCAAAGTAAAGGAAAAGACACAAATTTGTGAATACTATACAAGTGCAAAATATTTCTTTCATTCACTTCAAACACACATACTTGGAGGTAGGAAAAGAACGCTCCTCCTCCCATTCGAAGTCTCTTTTATTTACAAAAGTCATAAAGTGGTTTGATTCCCCTTCTCTCCCAAATGAGGGAAGTAAAAAAGACAACCACTTAAGCTAATCATTACAATGAGAAATAACTCACAAATTCTAAACTCTTCAACTTATTTCAAGAATAATCGAATCCTACACTTAAATTAAATATTCAGAAATTCTAACAAAAAGAAAAAAATCATTTGCCAACATTAACATGTGGCAAGTCCACCACGTTGTTAAGATCTGCATAAATTCTTCATCTCTCGAGCTCGGTCTAATGCACCTACATCATTATATATGCTTGTAACTTTGATGTCCAAATCTTGGAAATTATACACAAAGAGTCACAAGCTTACCATGTTTCTTGGTTTATAGCCAAAAAGTGCATTCATTCTAATGGCCAACATAAATTTCTCTCATTTGGTTGGTTGGATGTTTTTCTGGTAAGTATTTATTTCAGGTTAGAGTGGCACTGTGAGGGAGGGACTATGGGATCATGTAACATAAGTTAGCCATAGCAGTTTAAATAATGCACCATTTATTCTTTTAACACATCTATATGTCTCTCTGTTTTGTAGCAATTTTAGAAAAGAACAAGGAAGAAATTTTGTTACACATGCACGAACATGGGTAACTCTAGGAGATTTGTTTTCTCCAATGTTGCAACTTGTTAGTCAATAACCCTACTACAATCCACACATCACCATCTTCAAATGCCTCTCACCCATTCTTGAGTGAGTGCACTAATTGATCTAGCCTACTCATTCGACGAAGGTGGGTCATATATTATGAGGTACATTAACCTTTTTTTCACTCAAGTACTTTCATTTAATTCTTAAGGTGTTCTAGTATGGACTACTGTGTAAAATTGGATTATATACCACTATTGGTTGTGTACTTGTTCCCTTCCTTCACCATGGTGGTTATCTTGTGCCATTAGTATAGTTTGACATTCCTTAGGGATTTTTCTAATTGTTTGGGAGGTGCACAAATATGAGGCTCTCATGATTTTTGTGCTTTATGCTATTTATGCTTAATGCTTGTCTTCATTTCCCCATGTTCGTTATCCCACCTTTTGATTGGTTGTTGTTAATTTCTTGTACTAATTACTTATTGGCATTGTCCTATGAGAAGAAGGGGTTGAAAATACCTGCATTTGATGTAGCTGTAAGAAAAGAAAGAGCATAATCCATGTATCAAAATGCAAAATAATGAAAAAGGATGTAAAAAAAACAAATTCAAAATGTGTATTGAGGTCTCTCCCCTCTTATATATCCACTCCTCCCCCAGAGTATTCATGCATATTACATCTATCAAAGTAAAGAGTGAATATCCTGACCTCAATGAAGTGATAAAATGTTGACCATTAAATGAGGATCATATCATCATTATCACTAGACTGATAAAGATTGTTGAACAAGGCATATTAAAGTAAGAAAGAAAAATGCAAATATAGGGGCTTGGAAAAACAAAGGCGAGGGAAGGTAATTCAAGCAACTAAGCACCCCCTCTACAAGATGATCATGGACAATGGTTCTACATAACCTAATATAATATTGTTACACCCTTGATAAATAAAACCACAAGCAACAATATCAATTTCACCTATCATTTGAAAGGATTAGTCTAGGAACCATTCCTCCCCTTGGAAGCACCTAATAAGATCATGCCATAACCCTTCCATGCCTAAGTATGGTAACTTGTTCGTAATCATAAACTAGTAGGACATTTGAAGATGATACTTTTGAGAAGTGATTTTATGGGTTTGAAATTGAATATGGTCCACCTTGATGTTTTTATGGTTCCTGTATGCATGATGTTTATTGAGCTTGATTCTTTGAGTATGTGTTATGTAATTCTTGCAGGTATAGCCATGTCCCTTCAAGGATCTATTGCTTCTCCAAGACTTTGCAGAGAATGTCTAACCACATTCGACGATGACATAGGACACTTGATGGATCCCGAGGAGCGTTGTCCTTGATGAGGATATAACACATATGATATGACCCTCCTCCTCTAGGAAAATCATAAAGGAAGTACATATTTTCTTGATCTTGATAATTACTTGTGATGTTTCTTATTATTACGATTCTTTATATCTTCTTGCTTTAGTTCATCAAGCAAGTACCAAAAGCATCAGTACATAAAACAATGGACAAAAGGTGTAGGAACATGCCAAGGAAAAACCCCCCCTCGAGGGGAAAACCCAGTCAAAGTAATTCTTTCTTTCAATGGTATTCTTTGAGACTCTTCACCCTAGACCAAGGCTAGACCTTCCCTCCACACCATGTCAGCCTCGAGAAGATTGACATCTTCCAAATAACTTTGACTATGCAACAAATTCATTAGGGGAATTTGAGGTCTAAAGTGTGCCTCCTAAGGAAATTATAAAACAGTAGTGGAAATAATAAAATAAGATTAGATTACATCATCAAATTTTAGAGGGAAAAAAGAAAAAACCTATTTTTTCAACTCGTATTTTCAACTTAAATCCCTATGGGTTTACTCAAATTTCGAGTGGAAATGCTCATTGAATGCATAATTTGATTCCTCATCTAATGAGTACCCATCTTGCATACTTTTGATGGACCTTGCTACACCAAAAATGACAAATACATGAAACATGTGAGTGGAATCACATTTTTCCATGTACTTCTCATTTTTCATGTAGAAAGTTCGATCGAATGTATGAAGCATGGGTACTCCTTAGACGAGGAATTTAAATTTTCATCCAATGAGTACTCCCACTCGAAATTTGAGTAAAACCTTAGGGAGCTAAGTTGAAATCGAGTTGGAAAAGTAGTTTTATTATTTTTTATTTTTTAATATTTTTACTTTTTTATTCCAAAAATGGTGAATCCTCCTGCATGGTTGACATCATCATCTTGAGTCCTATTGTTTCTTATAAAGTTTATTTTGGTTGTACTTTTTTCTTAGGAGGCCCATTTTAGACCTCAAAATTCCCCTAATGGCAGCAGCAAGCAACAATCCAACTTGAAAGACTTTGATCTCCCAATCCAGATCACAAAACAAAGAGAGACCACCAGCAAAATTTAAACTTTCTTTGAATCCTTAGACTCCCAAAAATTCCCATTTAATTTGGCCTCTCAAAAACAAACTTTCCTAGCAACCCACTTTGCACTTCTGCCCAACAAACAAAAGTTTGCACTTCTGTTGAGTAGATAGAATTCAAACTTGATGAAAAGTCACATGCTCCAAATGAATTTGATGTCCTTCCTTTTATAGCCTTCTTGTGGGGTCAAATGGGTCCTTAATCCTACTTTATCTTCCCTTAGGCCGACATGGTGTGGAGGTTCCATAATTCATATTTGATTCAATACTAAACCTTTTTACATGATTCAAAAGCCCAAGAAGGGTCTTTTTAAATGTACACTAATTCTATAGACTCATAATAAATCCTAGAAGTCCTCAAAATGGGGACTTTGACCTAAACCATGGTGACCCAAGTATGAAACCCATGCTTTAATAAGTCATAATAATAATAATAATAATTCTTTTCTTTATTCTTTTGACAAGTATATTACATAATGACTCAAGTACATTGTTGAAGATTGAACATATTTACTTTTTCCAACACTCACTCTTTACTAGGGGGGTATTCATAATGTACATATACAATGGAAGATATCAAACTATATCAACCATGATTAACCTTTAGGCACCACAATGCCATGGACTAGATTCCTGACCATGGAAATCTATACAACTAGTGACTCAACAATTTAGGCACCACAATTCCATGGACTAGATTCTTGACCACGGAAATCTATCCAAGTGGGACTAAGGTGGAATCAAGCTTTCAACCTCTCTAGGTACCATCAGGCTTACTTGCTAACCACCAACCAAAACATATAGGCATGTATCCAAAAGTCAGCTCAATAAAAAACACCAACATTTCAATTCAAGGATTCCTGACATCAACATAGAGTGCCGACCTGATGTCTCCCCAGGAAATGCTTCACTCATAAAGCCTCAATACCCCTTGATCCAATAGATCAATAATGAACAATCTCTACCAATCAAACTGATTGGTAACTAACATGCTATCAAAATCCTTTGAGAGATTCACCTTTACAAACACAACCCCAATCAATAATATCCTTTCACATGTACATAATTAGATACAAACCTCCGGGGCCTTACAAACAACATATGTTGCTTCACAACTTTCCATAGTAGGACTATCAACTGAATCGTTGACAAAATATTCCTTAATCATATGTTTTCTTCCTACTTCATGTGCAACAACATATTCTTCAATCAGATCTTTCTTTCCTTCTTTGAAAAGAACTTCAAAATTCATTCTCTAATTTCATTTTTCCTATTCATGGCCTTCACTCAAACTTATGATTGTTAGTTCTTGTCTAGTGCATGACATATGAAGCAAAGAACCATATCTTTCACTCCATCTCAAATAGGAAGAACCTCTTTATTCGAACTCCCTCTTAATCTTATGGAGATCTCTTCTGTTCAGGCTTCCTCCAGTAGATCAAATTATTCTTTTCGAAATCGAAGAATCTTTTGTGGCTTCCAACCATTTCATCAGATTTATTATCATCCCCATCATGCTTATCACATCAACGAGAATATTCACCAAGTTGAAGACTGTGTACCTGAACAACTTCAATAGAAAGTACAACAAAATCTACAGAAGCATGATGTTATCCATATTAAAATCACAGAATCATTTCAACTTTATTCATATCAGTTACCCAAACTTACAAACATGAGACATATACTCTTCAACATCCTTCTAGGGACTTTATACACCCTAGACTACTTCATAACAACATTCATTCCATCTAGGGTTTCAATATGTCTTCCAGAGGTATGACATACCTTACTGCAACATATAGAAATCCCTAGAAACCATTCACACAAATATAGATCTTCAAAGTATGTAACAACCTTTCAAAACATATATGCTATACTTCTCACTAGGGATTCATACAAAATAATCAATCAAAGTCAATTACAGCTTAGCCATTAACCTGACCAACTTCCACTAGTGTTAGTTCCAAACCCCTAGATTTTTCAATGAACAATCAAAAGTCGCTATCATGACCAACTATTAGTAGGGTTAGTTTCCAACCCTATATTTCCAATCAATCATTAGACTCAACCAAAAATTCAAATCTCTTCACAAATCTCAAATTATCATATAATCAATATTCATTAGAGATTTCTACTTCGACTAAGATTTAACTCCAAAACCCTATAATTCCAATTTCAACAATCTCAACAATCACTACACGCTGATGCAACCATATGGCTGCCACACCCTTATACCCTATCAGGACTATTTCTCCCTTATAAACCTTTAAAGCTTCATGCCCACTTATGCATGTCGAAAGTGTAATTAGGTGCTTTACCTTTAAAACGGGACTACTTAAGCTATTGGGGCCATTACACTATCAGGAGTGTTTTATATTCTTTTTAGCCTTAAAAAACCATGATCAATACTTTTTAACACAATACATAGAAACACAAAAATACACAGGAAAACTCCGCTTCACACATATACCAGGATCTCAAATATTATACATTCGCATTAATATATATCAGCGGATCCGTCCTTAGGATTATCACCTTTTGATTTCATGCTCCGATCACCGATTCCCGATCGAATGATCTCCATCGTTCAACATGTCCTCCAATCCAACGATCCACATTTACTCAAATATTTAAATTGTCGCCAACTCTCCACCGTCAATCTACACATATCGGATCTGATAGCCCACATTTTATTTCGGGTGGACAATTTATATAGGGATTAACCGCCCAATAAAGTGGTTTCCCTATTCACCTCGTGCTACATGGAAAATGGTGAATGGGATTGGGTGACTGTCATTAAATACCACTTATAGTCCTTCCACTACCCGAAATACCATACACTATTACAAAACCGCTTCCGTGATCCAAAGGCCACAATTGATCGCGATTTGACGGCTACGATTGAATCGCATATCGCATAGTCGCAATCCTTCAAGCCAAACTCCTCCTGCTTCAAAGTGATAATTCAATCAGTCTTTCGGACCCGATAAAGTATAGTTCCTCATTTATAAACGGTTCAATTCCAGATTCCAAATCTGACTATGTTTTGCACTCGTTTTTAGTGTAAAATGGGTTTTTCTCCCGCGGGACCAAAACTATGTAAAAATACTCACCGACATGCCTCAAACAAGGATATTTCAATTAAATTCTCGAGTTCTATCAATCACACGATTATGGTGTTAAACATAACAAAATGAAGGAATAATCACCCAGCCTAAATGCAAAGAATCTGAAAGCATACAAGGCTTTCCGCAGACCCGATAATCAATCATAAACACAACAATTTCATTCATTCAATATGAAATGATTATTGAGTCTTGCCTTGGCCGGTTACACAAATTAAAATACCTTTGTTTCAATTACAATCCACACACTATCCTACTATTCATAATCTTTCCTCTTTGGCCTGATTCTTCAATTAGTGGCCTCTATTCCTAATCATCCCATAGGCTTACAATTTACTCGTGAATCCTCTCTCTTTGTCTCTCTCTCAACTCCTCCTCCCATAAAATAAAGGAAATTACATATATGTTCCATCTGACAGTTTCCTTCCACAAATGAAGGTCTTCACAATATTTTTAGAAATCACATCCTACTCTATCTAATTAATATAGCTAATTGGCTTGATCTCCATGCAGGGAGGATCATTTGCCATTTTATTCCCAATTCTGTTCAGAATTAGGCAACAATTAACCACTTACATAATTTGAAATTAATACAAATTAAATAATCAATTCTTCCTCCAAAATTTCATTAGCCATAACATGTGACCACACCATCACATTGCTAGCTAGGTCTATATGCTCCTGCATCAGACTCCCAAGGTTAAAAATAATCTTTATCTCCTGATCGTGTGCTTTTGATCTATGTCCTCCTGGATCCCATACTTTGTTTAGTAGTCTATCCTTGGTTACTGTTGTTGTTTGTTGTTCTCTAGGTCTCCATACTTTATGTTGCAGTGTCCACTAGCTATGCTATCACTGTCTGCTGCTATCTTTTCCTTATGTCTTACTGCTTTTGACTCATCATCACAATTTATGCCATAATTTCCCACTTTAATTTGCAGTCTACCATTACCTTCACCTGTATCATTCTTTCCATCCAATATTCCTTCCTTTTTTTGTCCTCTATTTAGTTTATTGGAATTTTGTTGTATGAGTCTCCACACCTCATCAATTTCTTTGTCCACTTCACTTCTTAGATGATGAATACTATTCTCCTGCAACTGGATGTGTTCATGCATAACATCATAATCCCTGTGCCAACACCTTCTCCAATGATCCCCTACAAAAATTCTAGTTCCTTCTTTTGGTTTCTCATTCATGGCTTCATCACTTCTTACTTCAATTTCTGGTATACATGCAATTCCACAAATTTCTTGAAAACTAAGAATTCTTTCTGCTTGCTTAGGTACTTGGAATACCTCTTATTCTAGTAACTTAATTTCTGCACCCTTAAGGATCATGGCATCATATTTGTCTGCTTCTGAAATGTCACCTTTAGCCTCTTCTCCATCAATAAATTTTTGTGGTACAATAGTAATCCTGTTACTATCATCTCTTGAACTCATTTCTAGTTCAACAGTTCCATACTGTAGATTCAACATCATTCCATCTTTCTGAGACATTTTGATCTCATCCTCCCTCACTTCGATCTGATCTTGAGAATCAATTCCTTGTTTCAAATTCACTTCACATTGCCTTGTTCCTGCACATAAATCTTCACCAGAATCAATCAATTCATCAAACACAAATGCTTTATCCTATTTCCTCATTATGCCAACATTTATGACATCTTCTTTCCCATATTTATCTTCCACGACAACTTCTTCATTCTCATTCAGTTCTTGTTGTATATTCTGATCACTTATTATTTGCTTTTCTTTCATCTTCTCCAAAATGCTTGACTCATGCCACAAATATGCAATCTCATTTGGAAATTCTCCCAAGAGCTCTGCACAATCTTCACTAATTCCATTGTCTACAACATCTGTCTTTAGTACTTATTTACTCTAGCTTTCTTCAAGATCAATAATCTTCAATAACTGTTTAGTATCTACAAAATCTTCTATATCAACCTTCAGTAGCTGTTCTATTTTGGCTTAAGTCTTCAGTAATTGTCTAATATCTACATAATTCACTACAACTATGTCTAAAAGCTACCCTTTCTTCTACATCACAAGATTATGTGAATTTCCTTCTTCTAACTTCTGAAAAATCATATCTTTGCTTTTCCTTTCCCTTATGACAACATTAAACAATTTCCTTACTTCAGTGTAACCTACATTTACACACAAAATATTAGTTTCAAAACTATGAAACACCAAGGTCTTCATAAGATTCTTTTTTTTCTTTGTATTAGCTTCATCATTTTTCCTAAGAAAACTCTTTGTTCCATATTCATATGAATGGATCTCTTCCTTTCCAAACATTCCTTTGATCTCAATAATTGCTTTGCCATCTTGCTTTTGACTTATCTTTTGGATGTCATCTGACTAGACATCTTCCTTCACTTGACTGTAACTTTTCTCCTTGTTATTCATATGACTGTGATTAGTCATCTCTTCACCTGTCGATGTAACAGTTTCCAATAATTGCTTGTCTTTCCTCAAGTTTACATGACCTGCAAACATACAACAATCATCATTTTTTAAAATACAAGACCCTTCATCCTCTTTGGATGCCTCAAGCACCAATCTTCCATCATAGATCTTCTAGGTTTCAGTAGATCCTGTTTGTTGTGATTCCATTTCTTTGAGTCTCTCCTTCTCTAACAAATCAATATGAATTTGTTCAAGTTCCCTGAACTCGTTGATCAGTTTTCCATTCCACCTCTATTGCAATAGCTTCCACTTGACTCTTTTCTTCATTCTCCATCTGTATCTTCGGTCCTCACTTGTCTTTCTTTGTACTGCCATACTAATCTCTGGTTCTTCATTTTGCTACCAGTTGCTATACTTCTACAATCTAACGCCTTCCCCAATTTCATTCTCATGTTGTTGATCATCTCTTTTAAATTGTTGGTTTCTTCCATCTTTATCCTGTTGGATTAATACTTCTGTATCCTTCATGTCTTTGAGGACATAACTTCCTTGTTTTTCCTGATCTTTCATCTCACCTTCAAATAATCTCTTCTCAATTTCTCTGATTTCAGCATCATATTTATTAATCATGTCTTCCATACCTGCAATCACATCATTAACTGAAGAGTCTAAACATTTACTTAACTCTCTAAATGTTAGAGACAGTTCATCCTTATCATGCATAGTAACCATATCCTTTTCTTCATCAGGTTCTGAAAGCTTCATTTCTCCTTCAGGTTCCTTGAGCAATATTTCCAAGAATTCTATTTCCATATGAAATCTCTCCAGCATTTCATCAAAAATTCCATTATTAGCTTCATTCTTTCCTAGCAATCCTCCTGAGTTATCATGTTTTCTGCACTATCATATTGCAAAGTTCTTTCATCAATTCCATTAGAAAAATTCATTTGCTTACCTTCTTGGAATACCACTATGGTATTTTTAGTAGACTTTTGGTCCATACCAACTTCATCTTTTTGTCTTACACCAAACAAAATTTCATCTATGAGCTCTTTATGCTCCAATAAATCAACACCTTCTTCCTCTAAAAGGTATTCTCCATCATACTTCACCTCAAGAGCTTCATTCCTTTTTATGAAAATTTCACCAAACTATCCATCATCCTCTGCATATCTTGCAAGCGTACACAAACTATGAGAATAAAAATCACAAGGCTTCATTTCATCATATACTTCCCTTGTCAACATATTTCCTAATTGTTCTGAACTATGCCAATAGTCCATGAGATCTTCAGCTAATCTCCCATTATCCTCTTCACCCAACACTTAACCTTATTCTCGCCTACAAATGGAAACTTCCATTTCTGCTTCTGCTTCTTTGAGGTTTTTCATCAACCATTTTACCTGTTCTTGTTGCAACCTTCTCTGCAACTTAGGCCACTTCACTGGCTTCCTCTTCAAGACCCAACCTTGTCTTTGGTTCTCCTCTAGTAGTATTACTAACACATCGAGTTCTTCTCTTATCTCAGCCATTTCCTTGTCAATCTCTGCTTGACTCATCCATTCCCTATGGATTGTTTGAGCACCCTTCTCCTCCATCTTGTAGCCTTCTTCTAAACCTTCCATATGACTTTCTATAGCCATCTTATCTTCTATGTGAGCTCTACATTGGAAACCAATCGACTTCCTTCTAAGTTGATCTTCTCACCAAGCTTCTCCTCTGCCTGGTCTCCAAGTCCTCTTTCCTTGGAACTTGCACTAAGCAATCTTGCTCTCTCTCTCTGGTTGCTCCACTCACTTCTCTTAAGGACTCGTCTATCCCTATCTATTCCAAGCCTCAGCTGGAATGAAATTCTGCTACAATCTCCAAGAACTTCTAAATTTTTTTCTACAATCTTACTATTGTAGTCCTGTGCCCAACATTATCATTCATTCAACTGTTGCAACTGTCATACCTTTGTAATCATAACCTTCATAAGCAAGACAACCTTCTCGCAAGAAAGTTTCTTCCTTTTTCCTGCTCTGATACCAAAATTTGATGCAACCATATGGCTTCCACACCCTTATACCCTATCGGGACTATTTCTCCCTTATGCCTTTAAAGCTTCATGCCCATATATGCATGTCGAAAGCGTAATTAGGTGCTTTTCCTTTAAAAAAGGACCATTTCAACTATTGGGGCCATTACACTATCACGAGTGTTATATATTTCTTTTAGCCTTAAAAAACCCCGATCAATACTTCTTAACACAATACATAGAAATGCAAAAATACACGATAAAACTCCACTCCAAACATATACCTGGATCTCAAATATTATACATCCACATTAATATATATCAGTGGATCCATCCTTAAGACTATCGCCTTCTGATTGCCTACTCCGATCACTGATTCTCGATCGGATGATCTCCACCATTCAAAACGTCCTTCGATCCAACGGTCCAAATTTACTTGAATATTTAAACTATCGCTAATTCTCCACCATCGATCTGCGCGTAGCGGATCTGACAACCTGCGTTTTATTTCGGGTGGATAATTTATACAGGGATTAACCACCCGATAAAGTTGTTTCCCTGTTCACTTCATTCTACATGGTGAATGGTGAATGGGATCGGGCGACTGTCATTCAATACCACTTACAGTCCTTCCACCACCGAAAATACCATACACTATTACAAAACCGCCTCCACGATCCAACGACCACGGTTGATTGCAATCTGATGGCTACGATTTAATTGCATATTACATAATCGCAATCCTTCAAGCCATACTCCTCTCACTTCAAGCACCAATCTGATCAGTCTTTCAGACCTGATAAAGTATAGTTCCTCGTTTATAAATGGTTCAAGTCCGGATTCCAAATCTGACTATGTTTTGCACTCGTTTTTAGTGTAAAATGGGTTTTTCTCTTGCGGGACCAAAACTATGTAAAAAGACACGCCGACATGCTTCAAACAAGGATATTTCAATTAAATCCTGGACTTCTATCAATCACACGATTATGGTGTTAAACATAACAAAACGAAGGAATAATCACCCAACATGAATGCAAAGAATTTGAAAGCATACAAGGGTTTCTGTAGACCTAATAATCAATCATAAACACAACAATTTCATTCATTCAAGATAAAATGATTACAGAGTCTCACCTTGGCCAATTACACAAATTAAAAGACCTATGTTTCAATTACAATCCACACACTATCCTACTCTCCATAATCTTTCCTCTTGGGCCTGATTCTTCAATTAGTGGCCTCTATTCTTAATTTTCCCGTAGATTTGCAATTTACTTGTGAATCCTCTCTCTATGTCTCTCTCTCAACTCCTCTTTCCAGAAAAGAAAGGAAATTACATATATGTTCCATCTAATAGTTTCCTTCCACAAATGGAGGACTTCACAATATTTTTAGAAATCACATCCCATTCTAACTAATCAATATAGCTAATTGGCTTGATCTCCACGCAAGGAGGATCATTTTCCATTTTATTCCCAATTCTGTTAAGAATTAGGCAACAATTAACTACTTACATAATTTTAAATTAATACAAATTAAATAATCAATTCTTCCTCCAAACTTTCATTAGCCACAACATGTGACCACAACATCACATTGCTGGCTAGGTCTAGATGCCCCTGCATCACATGCATAGATCTCATATTGTTATATTTCACACTAGACAATGTCACTACTAGGATTTAACTAAAAAACCCGCGATTTTCATTTCCAACAATCATCTAATAGACTTCAAATTGTTATATTACACATACTAGACAATTTATCTTCACTAGGGCTTAACTATAACACCCTAGATTTTAAGATATCATCATCCTAGAATCTCAGACAAGGACTTCCATTAAATCCTAAGACTGTTAGGTCCCTATAATACTAGTGATTCCCCCATTACTATTGTCGTTGTATCCCTTATTGTTATTTTTGTGCCCCTATTGTCCCCATATTGTTATTATTATGCCCGATAGAATCCCACTATTATTATTTTTGTGCCTTTTTATTATTATTGTTAGGTCGACTTTGGTTATATTGTGACCCCTTAGAGTCCTATATATAGAAATGAGGTTTTGTCATTT
>APFE030245851.1:346380-362705 GCA_000404065.3 Pinus taeda
CAGTACAAGACCATTGTAAAAGGAGTTTTCTAATTTGAAAGAAGATAGAGACATATTGCAGCAGGTGGTTTTCACCCACATTGGGTTTCCACCTTATATCTGGTGTTCTTTGATGTGACTGTCTGTTTTTCTTGTTCATGCTCATTGTTTTATGGTACTGATATGCAAAACTAATTCAAAGTATAAATAAGGAAGAATTGTTAAAAGGACTAGATAATACTGATTCACCCCCCCTCTCAGTATTATTTTCAACATCTTCTACATCAGGCATTGATACATCATCTACCCATAGGGACAACATCCACAATCATACAGTTCTTCCTTTCTACCACACCATTCTACTCAGGAGTATGTGGTGTAGTAGTCTCCCTCTTAAAGCCAGCCTTAGTATGCGTAAGTGAACCAACTGTAATATATCGGAGGTATTGCTTTGACTTGAGGGGAATGGTCCTATTTTGAGCTTTTCTTTGGCACATCCCGGACATACACGTTCTTTCTCTACTCAGAATTCGGGCATCCCTGTCACCATTTGTCTTACACCGAGTATAGATTTATAAAGAAGGGGGGAAAACCTTCGATGCCAAAGTTCAGACTGAAGAGATGTATCATAAGACATGACACCTAGCGAACTTCCATTGACCTGATATAATGAATCAACACGAAACCCAAGAGTAAAGGCATCTTTAACATTATTTTTCCATATACGTACCTTGTCATCGTTGAAGGTTACCTTGTAGCCTTTGTCTTCCATTGCCGAGATGGACAGTAGGTTTTTTTTTTTTTTTTTGAGGTCAGGTGCATTTAATACATCCTAGAATTTCTAGACTTCCTGAATGGTTTTCCTCTTCCTTGATTCCCACCTCTCCTCTTACCTTTGCTATTGAATTTGTCATTGCTTTGAGTGTCATTAGAGGGATTTTGATCATCATCCTGGTGTGAGTCCTTTCTATCAGGGCACTCCCTTGAATAGTGACCTGCTTTATCACAGATGTAACATTGTCATTTTCTTCCACCCTTAGGTTTGTCGAGCGATAAAAAGGTGTCTTGTTAACCCCTAATTACCTTCACATTAATTGTCAACCCAGGGATGACTTTTTATTTCAAGAGTGTACTCAGTCTGAGGCGGCCATTTACTCAAGAGTAATGTTTTGCAGTATTGTGCTTAAAAGTAAATGGATGCTTGAAAAGAAATCTAACTATAACACCATAAACTCAAATGCTCTGAAATCCAACTATTCACTCAGCAAACATTAATCGAGGATACAGTAGCAATAACTCATTCCTCTAGAAATTGATACAATAGAAATCAAACTAGAACAAGACAATCAATCTAAGAATGAGGAAGCGGTAACCAATGTTCTCTACAATTGACAGCCTTGATTTAAAACAATTAAAAGGAAATAGAAATTGAACTAAATATGTTATTGAAAGTAAATTAGGAAAACTCTTTAAAAGCAAACTCTTGCAATTAACCAACAGAAATGAATAACAAAGTAAATGGACAACAAACTGTAATTAAAGGAATCGAATAACCAACAGTCTATAATGAATATCAAAGTTCGAAATGAATAGCAAAGCTTTACATTTGAAATGAATAGCATAACAATATACATTGAGAAGGATAATAATCTCTGTTATGATGGAAAAGAACAGCCACGCCATTCAATCACAACTTGTGCAATAAAACAATTTCATAAAATACTATAACAGCTCGTTGTAAAAACATGAAACTATAAAGTGATGCAATTCAAAGGAATAGGAATTAAATCAAACCATCACACGGCAGAAATTGTAAAGATATGATACACAGCAGCGGCGTAATCCGCCAGTGGCTGGGCCCTTAGCGGCCAGCGGATGCTGCTAGGCTACCTCAGATGAAAAGAATGAACAACAACTCCCAAATAAGGTATTAATCATTAAACTGTGAAATCATTAAAATAGCTGAAGCTTTGAGAATTACAACATGCAAAAATCCCTTCTTCCTCCTATCCTATCATGAATAATCCCTCGTCATTCTTGAATCTCCAATTCTGAATCCTCAATTCTCCCTCCCTATCTTTGATCTTTGTTTTAAATAGAGAGAGATCAGAGAGAAGTTACAACAGAGATAATTACAACATGATTTCTATTACAAAATTGGATTGTTTCTAACCAATTGATCAACAAGAAAATATAGTTCCATCTATCTTTCAACAAGAGCAAGGCGAATTTGGCTTTGCAGCAGAGATTTGGAAAATGGCCACACACTAAATCTGAGAAAATCGTGCTCAAAGAACCCTGCGTTTCTCTCAATACAAGCCGAATTTGTCAAACCGTTCTTCATTAAGTTAATTTGGTCCGTTCTGGACAAAACCCATGTTCCAAATTTTCCAGATTCTTCTTCATTTGCCCAGAATCTCAACCGCAAAACTATCACTTCTTATTCCAACGAATTTCTGAGTTGGAATATTTAATGATCAAATCTTCAATTTGGAAATTGTATTGGAGGCTAAAAATGGTGAATCATGTTACAACCAATTTAGTAAAGCTATCATTGATAAAATCATGCATAATCATCAATTTATTAGAAATAAAGGAGAATAAATAATATTCATCCATAAGAGCATAAATCATTATAAAATGGATCTATATAATAAATTATAATAATGACATTATAAAGAAGAGTAAAAATGGATGAAATAAGTGTTAAAAAGTGGTCGTATTCACAGCCCAACAAGGTCCAGCCTTTCCTTTTGGTTTAGTCCCGGAATTATTTCTTTTCTTAACATGAGAAGAAAAGGCAGCAGGAGGACCTTTAGGCTTGGGCATTTCTTGCTCTTCTTCCTTTGTTTCTTCTTGAATGTATCTAGCCATTAATTCCTCGAAACCAGGAATTAAATTATTGTTGAAGAGTAGTCCTGAACACATACCATTTGGATGGTAATCCTCCAAGAGTCATGAGTGCCATTTCCTTGTCAGTAATAGCCTCCCCAGTAGATAGGAGATGGTTCCTGATTTCGGTGATCCTTAAGAAATATGCTTGCATACTCTCATCTTTACCCTTCTTGATTTCCCTCAGCTGATTTCTAAGAAACAAAACTTGATTTGCATCATTAACTTTAAATAAACTCACCAGTCTATCGTAGATTTCCTTGGGGGTGTCCAGTTCAGAGATGTAGGCCACCAAGTGCTTGCTGATAGAGTCTCGGATGATCTTCTTTGTTTTGACTTCTTCGTTTTTCCATTTTATCCAGGCAGCAGCAGATGCATTTGATGGAGGCTCAACAATATTGCCTCTTACATGGTCCAACACTCCTTTATCTTCCAAGGTTAGATTGATAGACATCTTCCATCAATGATAGTCGGCTTTCTCACGGAGCTTGTCTTCAGTAGGAAAGAGTGTTGAGGACCCCATAGTTCTTTTAAGATAACCTTGCCAATCTTCTCTTCAGTGATTGCTCTTGCTCTTGCTCGGGCTTTGTCTTCATCTCAGCTCTGATACCTTGTCAAGTTATGGTATTTTCTATGCTTATAACAGTTTACTTCTTTTTCTTATTATATTCCACAGATTAGCAATCACATGTACATAAAGTAAAGTGTAGATAGATCATTAAACGATCGACAGAAAACAAGCCAAGACAAGAGACACAAGATGTGGCAGCTAGCCAGGGACAAACCCCACAATGTGTGCGAAAACCCTTTGATCAAATCTTCTTCTATCTTGAATAATTCAGCAGAGAGAAATACTACAATAAATCTGATTCATATCAGCAGTAGAAAACCCTAGATCAGCAGCATCAGCATTAGCGGTCTCATCATCAAACTAGGGCAGACGATATCTCACAAACCGACTGTCGGATCGGCTTGATTCCACCACCAAAAGTTGCAGCTTCCAAAGGAGGTTTAGATGAACCTATAGTGCAGTTCAAATTAGGAGATCTTCTAGTCCACGTAGGTCAATCTTTACTTCTGCAATTGCAGCTTCAGTTTCGACAGCTTCCGGCTTCAAACTAGGGCAGTCGATATCTTGCAAACCGTCCATCCGATTGACTTGATTCCACCACCAAAAGTTGTGGCTTTCAGCGGAGGTTCAGATGGACCTACATCGTAGTTTAGAAGAGGAGATCTTCTAGTCCACATAGGTCAATATTTACTTCTACAGTTGCAGCTTCAGTTTCAGTAGCTTCTGGCTTCACATGCGTGAGGGAGAGACTCTTTTCTACGTAGTATAGAAGAGACTCTTTTCTGCACAGTAGAGAGAGATGTGATGAGTTGAGTGAGTCCAAATGAGGAAAATTCTTCCTGTATTTATACACAATGTTGGTGTTTGAATAGAAGCAATTGTTGGGCTTCTGAGCCTACATGAGTTGTAGGTCGGCTTGATAATAATTCCATAATCAAAATAAATTCATATCTCCATGAATACTTATCGGAATCAGATGATCTTTGTATCAATACTACACCTCTCGATGAGAGGAATCTAATAAAAATATTATTAGCCATGAATAAGATGAACCACATAAAGTTTTTCCCTGGTTGCCAATTTTAACAGCTATCGCATGGAAAGAATTGTCAACTTAGACATAAGAATAGAAACATAGTTTCCAAAACAAATTAAATAGGAAAGGAATGACTTTGAAATTAAATTGTTGTAGACATAAAAATGTAATTAAAATTTAATATTAAGGGATGAAACAAGAGGGCAAGGAAGAGATTCTCAACTCCCTTTCACCCTAGGAAGTTCCTACCCAAAACCAAAATAGGGTTTGACAACACGTAGAGGAATGCATGTAGATCATCAAGCAAATCAAGGAGATTTCTAGTGAAGGGTTGAGAGAGGCACCTAACTTTGAACCTAAATAGGTACCCAACAATGCAATATTCACAAAAGAATGAAATTACGAAAAAAGGATTGCTTGTTGCGCACTCTACATTCCATTAGTTGTATGTGTACAAAATTGTGGTAGGTTGAAATAGGAGAAGGGTTGGGTAAATGTGAGTAGAATGTTAGAAAATGAACCAATGCTTTGTTCCCCATCCTCCAAGCATGTTAGTATCTTTAGAGATTTCCCTATCATCCTCGGTACACAATGGATGACAAGCAACCTTTACTAAAGTAAAATACCCCTAGTACTTAAGAGTGACATTCCAAAGTAATAAGAAGCCCCAGGATTACCACAATACTGTGAGTAATTCTAAACTCTCCCTCTTCCAAATGACACCTACAAGCATATAAAAATAATGAATAAAAAAATTATTTTAATTCTCTTTTTATTCCTATATCAAAAAAAGGTGGTGAAGTCCTCCCAAACCTTGATTCTCACTTATTTAAGTCACACAAACGTTCATTTGATTCATTTTTCACCATCATCTCACTACTGGCATCATATCAAGGAGTTTATAGATTAATTTGTGGACAGAAAGCTTCCAAAGGAATGGAACAACGTTCTGACACATTTCAAGTGCATTCAATTCCCAACAATCCACAAAATATATTGTACAAAAAATTTTGATTTTCATCTTGTTATGTCTCCTCTAATTTTGATATTCAGGGATTTTTGTAGTTTTCATATATTTTGTATTTGGAGCAGTGTGTGTCAAATTTAATGACCCATGTGGACGTTGGGACAAGGTCAAAAAGAGCATACTCTAAAGTGAAAGTGTATTCCACAAACGCAAAACATGTTCCCTTACAAAGTAATAATGTGAATGTCCATATTGGAGAATCAAGTTAACTATGGGTTGGTGGACCATCTGTAAAAAGGAGTTGACCACCACATCCTTGGGTTGCAGGGATTCACAAACAAGTTTGTTTTTAGAGGGTTGCAACTCAAATTGCTTCATTGTTGAGTTGAGTGAAGCAATTCCCAATGGAAAATGAGTAATTAGAGTTTTGACTAGATACTTAAAAGTGTAACTCCCTATTGAAGTGTGAAATCCATGGAGTAGGTTATCATAAGTTGGGAAGGGTGTGAACATTAAATCAAAATAAGAGTCCTAAACTTATGGAGAATGATCAAGTTGAGGTCCATCCCTCCATGTTGCAAGGAATTGAGAGGCGATGACATAAGTTTGTGAGATTTACAATCTTAGGCAAATCAATAGGTCTCCTGGAAGGCATCGTGCACTACCTTATGATCCCGCTAGTAGGTCGTTCTAAGAAGTATATCACAACAACCTAGTGATAATATCATAAGTGATACAAGTTCTTCTGGCTACCATTATCCAACAACAACTATGCAATCTTTTGCCTAAGCTAGAAAATATAAGTGAAGAGAGCTTCCCAAGTTCCCTGTTATTGTAAAGGAGAGTTTGAGAAGAATTCTTTGTAGGGGAATTCCAAAAAGCCCAAATTGTTAGGATATGACTAACTAATATGAACAAGGGTAACCAGTGATGCAAATACCATAGTTGCCAAATTCGAAATGATATGGGGAAAAGCAAAGGGAATGCATAAGAATTGGTATTGAATAATTCGACACTATACATATCATTTAGGTGATTTCGCCGAAAATTCTCTAAACACTATACATATCATCAAACTAAAATATATATATAATTTTTTCAAAATTTAGGTCTTAACAAGCTAATCGTAATTCCTTGCCTCATTCAAGGCCACCATAAAGGGATCAAAATCATACCCACTTTCACCCCCCTCATAAATTCTAAAAAAGCCTTTTGAGAATCCTATGTCCCTCATTGAGGTGACTACAACAAATGCAACCACTGCAAAATTGAGGAAACATTAATGTTTTCTACCTCATTGTTGGAGTCTCTTGCTAGAGGAAATAGAAGCCTAGAACCAAAGTTTCAAGGTTCTGAAGAGAATGAAATAGTTTTATAGTCCATTACAAAAACCAATGAAAAGATTCAATTTAAAAAAAAAAAAATTGGAGATAAAATTTTTTGCACAGGCCAGCAATACATGAGAGGATAATGGTACTAGACCCACAAAAGAATGAAAGTAAAATGAAAACTTAAAAGAGGTAAAACCAAGACAAGGCAATCTCAAATAAAGTCGAGATATCCTACACAAGAAGAAAACCTTGAATAACCTCATCGGTTAGCTCAAATGGTCATAAGCTAGATGTGAGATCTCTCCCCCAAAGTTGAGCAGGTCATGAGTCTGACTTTCTTGATCAACCGATATTAGGATCCATAATCAGGGCTGATGGTTTACCCCATTTACCATATATAGCTCATAAGGAAGTACTCATAAGCACTTCCTGCGAAGTGTTTTCCTTGGAAAAAAGGAAACAAAACCTTATTCAAAGATGACACTTGAAAAAGAATGTGATTGTCGAATCTTTAGAACATAGTGAGAAAGACAACCAATGGTGTCAATATCTAGTAGCAAAGAGCATGTGACAGTTGTGGTTCCAGCAAGCAAGAAGAAATTTTCAAAAAAATAGAATTAATTATTAGGACATCTACAAACATCAACTACCTGATACATCACAAGCTACTAAGCTAGAAGCAGGAGACACAGAAGCTGAGTTTTTCCATCACAAAAGAGCTCATCAATTGTCAACAATAACGATGCCTTTTGTCTTTATGAACTATACACTCAACTCAAAATATTTCCATGAGCATTCACAATATTTATCTCCCTGCCACCAAATTTTTATATTGATTACACATACCATCCAAAGTAAATTGCACCAAATAATTCACTTGTATGATTTTTTTCCAAATTTTAAATTATTTGGCCCAATTCAACCAAACTTCATAATTATGGCAAATACTTACATAAATATAGAAGAATGAAAGTTGTATCAAAAGAAGATTGTCAAATTGTGCATGCCGTGATGAACACTCTACATTCCATTAGCTATATATAAGAGTCTAGAGCTGCAATAGGCGGAGGTAAGTGAAGAGTTCAATGGAGCAGGTGGATTGTTAGATTTGTGATCTTTGACCAAGCCACCTTTACATTGATGTACATAAAACGTTAAGTACAAGATTACAAACAATACAATTTTTAGACTTATTCTTTGTTCATTTGGGGAAAATACTGCAGAGGACTCCATGGCAGGTCATGTGTTTACAGGTGTTGCACATGGAGGTTTTGTGTAGCATAATTTTGCACCTTTGGTGGAGATATTGTGACGAGTTGCTTTTGCAGTTTGTAAAAGTGATGGCATCAGTCAAGAGCTCCACGGAGAGTGTTTTTATTAGTGTCATTTGAACCCATACCTTTTCACAATTTGATTGAGGATGACTGAAGGGTTTCAAAGTTGTTTTGGCAACATGTATGTAGAAGGGGAGTTTAGGTTGGTTTCATAGCCTACTTGATATTAGCAACTTGTGGAAGGCCTAGTTGCTACTATGCATCTACTACATTGTGGTTGTTTACTTTTTCTTGTTCTATCAAAGGTTGGTTGTTCTTGTACACAACAACTATTCTAGGATTGTGATGACATTTTCAACGGGCTAAAGAGGATAACGCTCGACAATTAGGCTTATAGATCTCTATTGCAATGGAGCAGTGGTATGAAATTAGCTTAAATATGGCCTCAAGGTGTATTTTTCCCCACACATTTCATTGGCATTTTATGGTAGGTCAATTTATGTTTCTTCGAACAAGTACATATTGCTTCCTTGCAAGTTGCCTGAGAGACTGCAATGGTTTGTACCTATATATTTATTCTCTCTTTCTCATCATTTCTTCATAAAGGGGTTTTGACAGTGTTTTCATGATTCTAATCAATTGTGTGCTTCAAAGGGATCTGTTTCAGATAATATCTTGTTTAAAGTTGGGGGCCCTGTAGGCCCTTGCTTAAAGTTGTTTAAGATACAAAGAGCATATTACAGAAAGGGATGTCAATATATTTCAAAAAAAATATGAACCAAAAATTAGACAAAACTATTATCATTGTAGTTGTTATGTGTTTTTGAGAAGCAAGAGATCCCCATAGGTCAGATTTGGTAACTGAGTGATCATAATAATGTCTCATTTCCAGAATGAAAATAATTAGGAATAATTTCCAGCAAAACATTGATAGGAAACTTGATATAGATAGGAAAGATTTCTTTTCCGACTGGCATCATCTTAAGTCTAGACACACTTCTACTCTAATAGGTTGTGGTGCCACGTTTTTGTTCTATTTCAAATATGAGTGTTAGTAAGAATTTAGAACCTTTGTGGACATGATTATTTTTTTTCTCAACATTGATAACACTGACCTGGCAAGGATGAAACTACACCTAAATAAAAAGGACTAGTAGCATGTTATAACTATAACAATAATAATATTTAAAAGGTTTACATTTTCGAGCAAAAGTATGTGCTACTTAACATTCACATTGTTAGCATGAGGTTAGGATTAAATATATAGATGGTAATTTTTCCATTAGTGACTTATTAGCATGAGTAGTTATTGTCCATTAATTGCATGCTTGGCAGGAGAAATTAACACTATAAGGTATTTAATGTTAGAAGGGACTGTGTTTTTTTCCACTACGGAAAGAAGGATACATGTGGATAGCATGAATATAACCATAAAACAGGCCCTGAAGATAAACAAATTAGGCATAATGGTTAATAGCAAAGGTATTTATCTTTAGAAAGGCAAAAGAAAGGCACCTAAAGGCTAAAAATAAGCACAGGGTTCTCACAAAATCAACCATTGTAAACTCAGAGGGACATAGTTGATGGTAGTGTAATATTACAAAACCAAGGGGCATTGATGTGGGTATTTAACTGCTGAAGAGAAAGAATGGTAGTTTCATTGCTTTAAGAGTCGTTTTATCAAAGAAGGATGGCCCCATTAACTACAATATTTGCACACTATATTTTTGCAATTTCACGGACTGGAATTGATATTTGAAGGTTAGTGTCAAACTTTTATAGGCTGGAATAACATGTATAGCCTGTCTTGTGCAGATAGAAATAGCAAGTGCAGGACAACCTTAGGATTTGTTAGCACAGAAGTGCAGGTGCAGTCTTCCCTTGGCATAACTGATGGCACAAGATACCTTTTGCATTTTAGCAATCCAGCATCATAATTACATTCTGGTTTCACATGCTTAAAGACCAACCTCCATATTTTAAGTGCCAGATTTACGGTTGCAAGTTGTTATCCCATTCTTAGAGGCTAACCTGCAGATTCTAAAAAACAAATATGAATTTGGAGGTTCAATTGATATTTTTAAGGACTAGAGTTGGGAAATTTATGCCATGCATATATACTACAAGATGTACATATGTTTTATGGGCTTCTTTGAGTTGATTCTAGTGATCTGCTAATCAAAAGTGAATTTTCAATATTGAAGGGTATACCAAGGCCTCTTGATCCCTATGCCAATGTAGAAGTTAAAATGTTGTTCTGGGTCTTTTGGGGCGACTTCAAATAGCAGCATACCATTTCCAAGAAAATTGAGAAATGGCCTGTCTATCAAGCTAGTGTCATGATGCTACTGGAAAATATCTGGGCTTCTAGGCCAATCTCAAAGTTAGCATGCTGATTTCATTTTATGCAGTAGATTATTTTTATTGAATCCATTTTTTATCACATTGCAAGTAATAAACTCATTTGTGGAAACCATGGTAGAAGGGCTTGTTGAGTGCGACTTAAACACATGAGTCATACCCAACCCAATGCCTAAAATGAGACAAATCAACACAACATTAAAAAAATCATCATTAGAAAGTCAAACTCCTGCGTAAAGTGTACCAATGTAATGTGTTTTTGAACCCAATGTGTTTGACTTAATGAACGCAATGAGATAGAGATAAAAAATCATGGTGTGCACCAACACCCGAGCCTTTGGAAGGGATGCATTTTTTAGACATACCTGGTTAATCCTACCAGTAGTCATATGTTTTTCTTAAATATTAAGACATGCATGTCTAAGTATGAATTGAAACTTAAAAAATTAAAATAAAATGAGCATCCTTCCCCAACACCATCCACATCCTAGCATGAGGTAATGACATACCCATTGCCAGGGATGACTTGATAAATAAGTAGCAATGCATTTGAATTTTTTATTCACATTGTCATCATATAAATGATGAGCCCCAGAATTGGGTAACTTATTGGGCTCATTTTGCCTAATTGTTCTTCGTCAATCCACCATTTTTCATAG
This sequence comes from Pinus taeda, assembly GCA_000404065.3. Taxonomy (NCBI): domain Eukaryota; kingdom Viridiplantae; phylum Streptophyta; class Pinopsida; order Pinales; family Pinaceae; genus Pinus; species Pinus taeda. The sequence continues at coordinate 357,451 of APFE030245851.1, forward strand.
TTTATGCATGTTTTTTTAGTATATTTATGTTAGTTGAACGAATGAGGATAGTCACTTGACCAAGAAGGCTAACACGTTGTTAATGCAAATTTTTGGACAAATTTTGGATCAAGACCAAGCAATTATGAGCCACATGACAGCCAAGCATGAAGGAACAAGGGTGAGGATTCATAGGAAGGGTGTCCCTTGCATTAAATGGCCCCTTCCTCGAAATCTCCACCCTTAGCCTCAGAGTTTTAATAGGCCACCGAAAAGGATTCCCAAGGGCAGTCGAGCAGTATTGTGTAAAGTGGTTGACCACTGGCAGTTTGAGTAGCTGAGCCCCTTGAGTTAAGGAGGGTTGTTGGAGACCCCCAGAGGCATAAATAGGAAGGCTTCCAACCTTCGTAGGTTACTTTTTGAACTGTTGTATTTGGCACTATAGTGCTGTTATTTTCTCAGCTCATTTTGTAGCTGTTGTTGTATAACTTTCTTGAGACATGGTTATTTCTAAGCAATGGAAAGCATATCTATTTGGCATTAGTTCTGAGTTCTTCTTAGGAGCCTGTAGCTCTTGGGGTTGGGCCCAACCCAAGTGCCAAGGCTTCCTTTGTGCACTATTATTTGTTTTTTATGTCTTTGCAAAATAATTTATGTTAAGTAGATTAGAATCTTGCTTGGTTACTTAGATCATAGTTGATGGTTAAAGGATTTTTCATGCTCAGATTTATGTGATAGGTTAATCACAGGGAAGATCTTCAGAAAAAGGCCATCAAGCACCTTGGATCTCACCTCTCCCTCAATGGAATCATGAGTTGGGACCAAGGTGACCTTGCTGCCACCAAAAACACTGTCTTTGCTTCACCATGCAATTATTAGTGTTAGATTCTCATTTTCAGAAGTTGATACCAGTTTTGATCACATGCCCAAGTTTATGATTGCTTAGTTTACATAGCTATTTCACATAGTTTCATTGCAAATAAACTTCTGTTCCATATCGTTGCTGTTATCTAGGTCAGAATAGGCTAACGTAACTAGGTCCTTGATTTTCCAAGTCTTTGTTGGTTACGTTTGAAAAATAACTTGCAGAGCACCTGTAATACTTCTCTATCTGCCCATACCCCATCAATTCCACCTACTCCATCCTCTACTTTGGATCCTTGCCTTACATTTGCCACATTCGCTCGCTTCGCCCTAATTCCCATATTTTTGTGCAACATTGTTCTATCCCTCCTTGAACAAATCCAACCATCCTCATCATTCCACAACTCCATCCACCAAGTCCTGGACCTCATCACACCCCTATATCACCTCCATACTCACTCCCTAACCTTTCTTCCTCCATCAAGCCTCCAAAATCCCCTTTCTGAACATCCTGTAGAAAATTACAGAATATCCTGTAGAAATTCCAGAATATCTTGTAGAACCCCTGCAAACGTCCTGTAGAAACTCACGAAAGTGGTTTCTTGGTCGCCAAACTCTGTGAAACTCTTTGGAAGGGTGCTAGGGACCCCTTAGGCCCTCTCCAAACCTTCCCAACCTCCTGCAAGCATTATTTCTCGCCGATCCACCTCTGCACAGTCAAAAACAATGAAAGCACATGCATGATAATTCTGACAACTTATTCAAAAATACAAAAAGATGTTTTCTTCAGATAGTAGTAGCTTAGACACATGTATTTTACCTTCCTAGAGGTAAATGGCATCTCTTTTAGTAGCTTGCATCCTCTTTCTTGCATCAGTAGGGCTAGCTGGTAAAATTAGGGTTTGCTAGGTTTTGCATTTCCTTTCAGCTTTTCAGTTTCTTTCTGCAAGTATATTAGCTTCCTTTGAGTTAGCCTTCATCCATCAGTTAAAAAGCTTCTTCTCAGAGCTCATAGAAGTTGTCTTAAGCTCCTAGCGGACTTGTGCCAGCTGATCAAGTGATAGCCGCAGCAAGAGCTAGTACTTGTGCATACAACACTGTCACTTCCAAGTTTGTTACGAACTACCGGGTTGATAGAAGTAAAGAAGGGAGTCCCAGGAGTTGCAGCATTATTGGTGCAATACTGGAGCCCACCATTCTTTTTGGCACCGTTGCTGGGGAAGCGTCAGAGTATTTGTGACTGCTATTTTTCTTCTATTTTCTATCACAACCTTATGCTAAGTAGTTTATTTCATTTCCATTCTGCAATTTCATTTCCGCAAGCGTAGACTAGACATTTCCTGCTTCCCTAGACTAGTATTTCAATTCTGCAAGCGTAGAGTAGCATTTCAATTCCACAATTTCAATTCTGCGAGCGTAGCCTAGCATTTCATTGCTACAATTTCATTTCAGTAAAATAGAGTAGTCCTTTCCTGCTTTCATTTCAATTCCGCATTTTCATTTTAGCAAGATAGATTTTAGTTAGTTGCAATTCCATCTATTTCAGTTTTGCAGGTACAAGCAAAGAAAAAACAAAAGCAGCCAAAAATATTTCATTTCATGCCTCGTAGGAACAGAGACAACACCGGAAAATACTTACCCAACACCCCCACCACATCACTGAGTCACCCTTCTCTCTTCTTTGGTGGCCGTGATCTAGAAGAACCTATAGGTGAACCTCTTGAGATATAAGAAGATCCTATAACAGAAGAAGAGCAAGAGAACATCCCTCCTGAGACCATGGATGAACACAGAAATGGTATAGGAGATAACAATAGAATAGAAGGTGCCTTTCCCATCCGAGAGACCAATGGGGACATGAAAATGAAGAACATAAGTCCCTCAACCTTACCTCACTTCCATGGATTGACCACTGAAGACCCTGATACCTTCCTGTTTGAGTTTGTTTTCCTTTGTCGAACTTATGACTATGCCGAAGATGAGAAAAAGTTGAAGCTCTTTCCTTCTACCCTCAAGGATGCAGCACTATGCTGGTTCATGGGGTTAGCTGGAAAAAGTATCACCACTTGGGCTCAGATGCAGCAAGCCTTTAACAACAAATATCGGGACTACTGTAGGTCAAAGGAAACAAAGGAAGAGATCTTTCGGATGACCATGGGAAATGATGAGTCTTTAGAAGACTACGAGGAACGGTTCCAGCTTAGTTATAAATGGGCCAGGTGCACACTTGACCCTGAATCTTTGAAGTTGGTTTTGCTCTGAGGAGTCCCTAAAGACCTTCTAGATACCCTTCATTTGCTAGCTGGAGGGGACATCTACCAACTACCTTATGAGGACATAAAGGCTGTGTTTAGAAACCATTCTACGGCAGCCCGGAAAAGAGGTAGGGGGAATGCACTCTCAGCTAGTACCACCTTCTCCAAGCATGAGCTTGATAATCAGATGGAAGACCTCAAAAGTGAGATGAGACAGACCATTGCCATGCAACTTGATACTTTCCAAATCCAATAAAAGAAAGAGGAAGTTGAGAGGGATTTGGCCATTTTCTATCCCAGATGTATGAGGAAGCACCCTAAGAACGAGTGTCCATTGCACTCAGTAGTGGTATGCTTCGTTTGTGAGGAAGACCACCCCACAAACCAATGCCCAACCTTACCCGGATTTAAAGCCATGTACCAAGGGACTAAGGCCACCGTTGAACCTCTCTACTTCCTCAACCAAAGGAGGCCGCATGGGCCCAGACCTTACCAGCAGGGGATGCAAGGGACATCCCAAGCTTATTATAGCCCCAACCAATATGCTCATATACCTTCTTAGGGTCCCCCTGCTTATCCTTCCGGGTCGCACCTCCTCCATGGTCTTATCCATCTCAATACCATACTCAACCTCCTGCTCATTTGTTTCCCTCACATGTCTAGCCATAGCCTCGGTGGAATGCACCTCAACAGGGGTGGAGGCCCCAATACAACTCTCTTCCCACCATTTTGCCTCAACCACCTGCTCAACCACAACCATTACCTCCTGCTCCTCCAAGACAACCCTAGATTCCTGCCCAACCGAACCCGAACCCCAACAACAGACAGGCCCAACAGGGATACACTGGGGAGACAACATGCCCTACCTATGCTGTGGAGATCGAGGAGATCAACCTCCAATCTGGGAAGGTCCTTCTAGACTGCCAACTTCCTCCCCCGGACGATGAGGAAGAAAAACAGGAAAGTGAACCCAAAGCCATTCCACCCTTTCCTGAGTGACTAACAGTAACCACGCAACCAAACCCAAAGGAGACTAAACTTCTGGGAGAAATTAAGCAGTTGTGTGTGAAAATACCACTTCTCCAGGCCATAAAAGATGTACCAATATACAACAAATTGATCAAGGAGAAGTGTTTTAGGCACCCAGGCAGGCACAAGAGAGATGCCCAGACTATCAATGTCATAGGACAATTGTCCGATCTAATGTTGGGGCAAGTAATCTGTCCAAAATATTTGGACCCTGGGAGTCCTGTAGTTGATGTCCACATCAATGGCACCACAATCCCCCACACCTTGATTGATCTAGGGGCTGCCATTAATGTGATGACCAGGGACACTATGCTTAAACTCAAGCTTCAGAGTTCCTTGAGGAAGACCTCAACAGTACTGTAGTTAGCAGACCACTCCACTGTGACTCCCAAAGGGATTGTGGAAGGTGTCCTGGTCTCTGTTGACTCTTAGGAGTACCTTGCAGACTTCTTGGTCCTTCAGCCAAAGGTAAAACTCATTGGATACCCCCTCATTTTGGGAAGGCCTTGGTTAGCTACTGTGGATGCTTACATCAGTTGTCGAGCTGGAAGCATGACCATCAAGAATGGGCCCATGTCTAAGCAGCTAGTCCTCTATCCTCCTACTCAACCTCTGCTAGAACATGACTTACGACTCTGGTTGGAAGAGGGAGATGAGGATGAGGTCTACTCTACACCTTTGTGCACAGTAGAAGCCACCAGGGGAGGACCTCAAACCGAGGATGACTTGATTGAGAATTGTATTTAAAACCCACCTCCCGATGCACTGTCATTAGAGGATTTGGTGGAAGATACCCAAGACAATGCTTTAGTGGACCTCTGTGTGACTGATCCGACCTCTCCCAGAGTTAAGAGTGTGGAATTTGGCCCTGAAAGAACCTTAAAGATCAGCTCCTCCTTATCTCCCTCCCAGGAGAAGGAGCTGTGTAGCTTATTGAATAGCCATTTGGATGCTTTCGCTTGGAGCTATAAGGAGATGAAAGGAGTCCACCTGTCGGTCTGTACCCATCACATTTACATTAAAGAGGATTGTAAACTAGTCAGGCAGCCTTAGAGGAGAATGAATCCAGCCCTTAAAGACATCGTCAAAGAAGAATTGCAAAAATTGTTGGATGCAGGATTCATCTAC
>APFE030245851.1:362992-413342 GCA_000404065.3 Pinus taeda
AGCCACCAAGAAGGACCATTTCCCTTTGCCTTTCATAGATCAAGTGTTGGATGGACTAGCAGGGAAGAAGTTCTTTTCTTTCCTAGATGGGTTTAGCGGGTATAATTAGATCCAAATCAACCCGAAAGACCAAGATGAAACCACCTTCACTTGTCCATGGGGTACCTTTCCCTAGTGGGTCCTTCCCTTTGGGTTATGTAATGATCCTGCCACTTTCCAGAGAGCAGTATTGAGCATATTTGTTGAACTGGTTCACGATTTGATGGAAATCTATATGGATGACTTTACTCCTTATGGGTCCAACTTCCAAGAAGCATTGACTAACCTGGGAAGAGTTTTAGCCAAGTGTATTGAGATGAACTTGTCCCTCAGTCCCGAAAAATGCGAATTCCTGATGACTGAAGGGACTATGTTAGGTCATACAATTTCTCAGCAAGGATTACAGGTGGATCCTAACAAGATCGCTATCATCCAAAAGGTTCCACCTCATCAAAAGGTCAGAGATGTTTGGAGTTTTCTAGGCTTGGCAGGATATTATAGAAGATTCATTAAAGATTTCAATAAGCTAGCCTTGCCATTGTTTAGCCTCTTAGGGAAAGATGTTGAGTTTAAATGGACTAACGACTGCCAAGGGGCTCTGGATGAATTGAATGTTAAGCTGGTATCCGCCCCGATCTTGAGAGGTCCAAATTGGGCCCTACCTTTCCACATCCACACTGATGCCTCGAACAAAGCCATAGGGGAAGCCTTAGGACAAGTTGAGGAGAAATTTCCATATGCCATATACTTTGTTAGAAAAAACCTGTCCAAGGCAGAGATGAACTATACTGTAACCGAGAAAGAGTTCCTGGCTGTAGTCCATTCCCTAAAAAAATTCAGACACTATATCATTGGGTATCAAACATTCATACACACTGATCATGTTGCGATTAGATATTTAATGAATAAACCTGATGTAAATGCACGTATCATTAGATGGTTACTTTTTTTGCAGTAATTTGATTTTACTATTGTGGACAAGCCAAGTAAGGAAAATGTTGTTGTTGACTTCCTATCTAGAGTGGATTGCCTGCAGGTGAAGAAGGGACAGTGGATGACCAGATGCCGAATGAACACCTGTTCGCTATCTCAATACTCTCTCCATGGTTTGTTGATATAGCAAATTATTTGGTTTGTTGATATAGCAAATTATTTGGTCTCAGCACAGTTCTCTCTGCATCTATCCTCAAAGGAGAAGAGAAGAATTGTGAGGAAGAGTTCCCCATTCACTTGGATTGGGGGCAACCTATTTAAACTTGGCCCCAGATAAGATCTTGAAGTGATGTGTTAGGGAGGAGGAAGTCTTTGACATCCTCCTAACCTATCACAATGGGCCCTATGGAGGCCACTTTGCAGCAAAAAGGACTGCCTTCAAAATTCTACAGGCAGGCTACTATTGACCTACTCTCCATCAAGATGTCAGAAGATACATCAGCCAGTGTGACCGATGTCAAAGGATGGGGAAACCGACTCCAAGGGATGAAATGCCCCTCCAACCTCAAGTGACCTACGAGCCATTTGAGAAGTGGGGGATGGATTTTGTGGGTCCTATCAATCCTCCTTCAAAGAAAAGGTCTTACATCATTGTGTGCACCGACTACCTGACAAAGTGGGCAGAAACAAAGGTAATCAAGGCGATGACAGAAGAGAAAGTGGCTGAGTTTTAAAGGGAAAATATCTTCTACAAGTTTGGCTACCCAAGAGAGTTAGTCACCGATCAAGGAAGCCAGTTCACCTCTAACTTGATTGAAGACCTGCTGGCTCATCACAAGATCAAGCACAAAACTTCCACCCCATATCATCCACAAGCAAATGGGAAGGTGGAAGTCACTAATAGAGCATTGAAAGAGATTTTGACTAAGGTGGTGAGCAGTAGTAGAAAGGATTGGGCAGATCACCTGGTTGAGGCCACCTGGGCCTACAACACCACTTGGAAAACTACAACAGGATTCACACCTTATGAGCTAATCTACGGGAAGAAAGCTTTGTTGTCCATAGAGTTTGAGTACAACACATTGAGGGTGGCAACTCAGTTGGACTTAGATCTTAGTCATGCTCAACGTGAAAGATTACTGCAGCTGAATGGATTAGATGAACAGAGAATGCAGGCCCTCCTCCACTCAGAAGTAGTTCAACTCCAGAGGAAGATATGGCATGACCGACACCTTAATGAAAAGCAATTCCAGCCATGATATTGGGCACTGTTGTATGACTCAAGATACAAGGATTTCAAATGGAAGCTAAGGAAAAGATGGTTAGGACCATATACAGTGGAGAAATGTAATGAAAATGGTTCAGTCCTTATCAGGACCGTTGATGAAGAAACCATCCCCATGCTTGTCAATGGGCATCGATTGAAAATCTACAGGAAACCCCTTTTGAGGCAGGAGTTCATTGAAAATTTGGACAAATCAGTGCTGGTAGTGGAGCAAGGGCCTGCCTCTATTCCACACACACTTTGATCATAAAAAAAAATAAAAAAACAGAAATAAAAAAATCCTTAGGTGAAAACCTCTCTGAGGCACCCAGGGCAGACAGTGAGGGTGAAAACCTCATGGAGGCGCCCCAGCTGTCTCTAGAAAAAATAAAATAATGGAATAAAAATATCCTTGGGTAAAAACCTCTTCGAGGCACCCAGGGCAGATAGTGAGGGTGAAAATCTCATGGAGGCGCCCTAACTGTCTCTCTCTCACAAAAAAAAAAAAAAAAAAAAGAGGAAAAAAGTAAAGAAAAAAAGAGGCCTAATCTCTGTGAAACAATTGCAGGTTGCAGAAAATACATTGCAGGTAAGGAGGGTTGTGCAAAATGAGGATAGGGGTCCGTACCAGGCTACAGGACATCCCTACAGACATTCCCTCCATGGCCACTCACCTCTCCTAGGATTTGATCACATTCAGGTCGAGATTCCACCTTCTACAGATAGTTCTGGGCTTTCTACAGGAAGTTTTGTATTTCTATAGGAAACATCCTGTAGAACCTTCGGACAAGCCAAATTCAGTTTTGAAAGGGAATCTGATGGTTGGGATCAGTGTGTTAGGCCTACATCCACCCCTCTATTCAACCCAACACCATATGTCACCCACCTGGTTGTGTGTTCTTGCACAGACATACTAGAAACCATGTTTTCCTCAGATTGACAGCAAGAAAAAAGAAAAATTTCAAGTGCAAAGGCAAGCAGCAAAGTCTTGCACACCCTACCTATCCAGGATCCATCGGGACTCTTCATCAGCAATCATAGCCATGCTCGTTTATCCTACATCCCAGGAAGAGAAGCAGCTACAAGACATCCTACTGGAATCCTGTAGCAGTTGATCCAACTGGGAGACATCCTCTAGAGGCAGGGGTAGCTGAATCCAACAAAGGGAACATGTAAAAAGGCTCCGCTTGTACATGAGAACATCCTCAGTAGCTGAAATCAAACAGAACCTGTGCACGCAACATTTATAGCCAAAGGATCGGGTTCCAAAACCATGCATACCACATCAGCAAATGGAGGAATGAGTTCTAGCACCCGTGCACGAGGCAGCACCAAGCGAGGCAGGGATTCTAAGACCCGAAGTCTGCATAATGCGTTCACGGCCATGCAAGTGAAGTTTCTAACCTCATTCGTCAATTGCATAAACTATATTTCGAAAAAGCTGCATGTCTATGAAAATGGTTGGATTGAATGAATTCAATGGCCAATCAACTGGCCACCCTCAGCCAGTTACACCACTTCGTGGGATCCAAACAAGCTCAGTTACGTTCAAACTCGCCAACGAGCTGTGCAGCCGACACGTGTGGAGTGTCCAGTCAGGGAAAATCGGTGAATTGAGAGTGGTGGCAGCGGTTAATGGAAGAGGGGAGGTAATGGTGGCCAGGGACACACAGAAAAATGATGGCCATGACATTGGATAACGGTTCGGTCCGGCCACCTCACCCCCTCGCCACGAATTGCACCACAGTTCAAAATGTTTGGCTGAAGACTCACACACCTGCTATTCATTTGCATTCGCAACATCCTGGCCGAAGTACTCATCCTCTGCTTCCACAATCTATTAACCCATCATCCTCCACCGAGCTTTTCGGCCTGTTTCAAAGTTCTCCCGCGTACCGAGCTCGTTTAGAGGCACAGTAACATCCTACAGAAGCCGGTAAGAATTCTACAGGAAGTACGACATAGCCTTCTGGAACAGAGAAGGCTAGGCTTTCCTTCGTCGAATTTGGAGTTCCGAGAGAGGTAGGCTCGAAAACACTCTTCCATGCATGGTATATTTTGAAAGGTGGTGAATTGAACTGTCTGGAGTAGGAGAATTAGAGACAAGCCTGCCTGTGAGTCAAAAACAACAGTTCTCCTGTGTGTCGCACGACATTTCTCAGTCGGGTCTGCGTCAAATTTCTCCTCCATGGTTCCTGTTAAAAAAAATTTCCTGTAGAAAAGATAAAGCACTGTGGGGGCTAACCTGTGTGTGAACAATTTGAATTTACACGGTTGTATGTATGCTGGTGATGAAAATTAAGCTCTGTTTCCTGTCTGTGGAAACCTAATTCTCCCTGTTATACACGGGCAGTCAAGTTTTGAGCACCAAAAGACTTAGAACTAGGGGATTGGTGCACATAAAAAAATTTTAAACGCCCGAGAAATCCTTTCTCGAAATTCAAAGGAGGAACTCATAAAAAACACTCCCTTTCTACTCAGAGCATTAAAACAGAGCACTCTCACCATGCCAAGGGGTTTATCAGGAAGGAACCCTCGAATTCCACAAAATTGTGTGAACATCCTTAGGTGGTGAACCTCTTCACCCGTGCCAACTGGATGACCTTTTGTGACAAAATTCAGGGTCATGACGATGAGATAATAGAGGAATTCTTAATGCCCCTACAACCTAAATCAAAGACACAGGCCACCGTGAAATTCATAGGGTTGACCCTGTAGCTTACCCCTGAACTCATTAGCCAGGTCACTGGTCTCCCATTAGGGATACCCTGGAGCAAAGAGGAGAGGGAATTGGGCCAAAAAGGTAAGAAAGAATTCTTCCTACCTGAATAACATTTTGCAGAATACAAGAATGGGGTAAGGGGGCCAGTTTACATCCTCTTTGGAGCAAAGCCAGTCTCCAAATCATGAAATACATTACCTATGAGGGGCGGTTCAGTATTGTTTACGGCTATCATTTCCAGTTGCTGAGAGAACTAAGGCATGGGTTGGACTTACCTCCAGAGCAGAAGTTGAGCATTCCCTATTTTCTCCTACAATCATTGATTGAATGTGGCAGAAAATTGAAGGAAGGGACAACGGATTAGGTATCCCATCATGGGCTTATCAAGCTTTTGGTAGAGGATTCCCTCCACACCTACACTGTCCCCCTCTCCTGGGAGATTTTCTACAACATGTCCAGAGATGACGATATCCAAATTCTGGCCGAGAAACTCACCTCATCCAGCAATGAAGAAGGGAAACACCCTGAAGCCGGAGAGAAAGCCAATGGTAAAGAAACCCAAGACAAACCGCCAAAAAAGGAACAGAAGGAGAAATAAGGAACATGCCAAGTTCTTGAGCCTAAAACTATGGAAGGACCAATGGCACAAACACCCAGGGAGAAACGACTGCAGAGTAGAGCGGAAAGGACTGAAAAAGTGAAAACAAAGGAGGGCACAACCAAGGAAACCAAATAGGAATTAAAGGGAAAGACACATCCAGCCAAATAGGCCGAAACAGTTTCTACAGGAAGTCTAAAAACAGTTTCTACAGGAAGTCCGAAAATAGTTTCTACAGGAAGTTCGGAGACAGTTTCTACAGGAAGCATGGACACAGAGCAGCAAAAGGAGAAATCTCCTAAGATTCTGGCCAGGGAGGCAGCAGCGGTGCTGGCTGCCTTAAGCTCAACTCCGAAGCAAAAAGTGAAGCGAAAAAGGGAGCCTTCCATGTATTTTAAGGTAAGAAGGAGCATGCGGATAAAAACTGGCAGACCTCAGCCACAGTCAAAAGAGCCAATTACGATTAAGGACACCACAACTGAACAAAAGGAAATGTCTCCTCCAAAGGCATCCATCCCCTATGAACGGGGAAGCCCAAAAACGTCCACCTGGAGGGAAAAGATTAAAATTTTGGACACAAAGACCTCTCTACAGGATGCCGAGATAGTTCTATAGGAAACGCTGGCTAGAGTAAAGGAGACCGAGGAATTGGAAGAAAAGGCAGATAAATCATCACAGGAGGAAGAAAAGATTCAGAAAATTGAGGAACCAAGCCCCTAGCCCAGCTTGGGCTCCTACTATAACCTGTTGGAGGCCAGAAAGATAATTCCCCAAAAATTCGCAAAGCCACTTTTCTTTGCACTAGAGGAAGAAAGAGTGAGGACCCACACTTGGATGAAAATCGCCAAGCCCAAGGGTGTGGTGGATATAGGTCCCTTGGAAGAACAACTCAAAGAGGCAAGAAAGGAATTGGCTATGGTCCAGCATGTGGAAAGAAGCCAGCGAGCCAAGCTACAGGAAGAAAACGAGCTGCTTAAACAGCAGCTACAGTTACACGGACACTTTAAGGAAGATAGTCCCCACACCTTGGGAGAACAACAACAACAGGAGGAGCCCACAACAAACAAAGAAACCCCTAATGAACAACAGGGAAGAGATGGGTTGCAAGCTGAAATTAAGGCACTGACTAGATAGTTACAAGAAAAGGAATTGCAAGCAGCGTAGGAGATACAGTCTCTAAAGCAACAAATCCAAGAAAAGGAAGCCCAACTGGCTTGCATGGCCAGCTGAGCAGTAGAGGCCATCTAGTGTAGGCGGCCCGCCAAATCATATGCCTTATACCTTAAGGAGCAATGGTTGCAGTTCCAGATTAACACCTTGTCCCAAAGGGGCATTACTCCATTTCAGAACTACTATCAATTCATGGCTTTATGTGACAGTAGCTCATCAGAGGACAAGACAAAACTATCAGAGTTCTACCTACACAACTTGGCCCTTCCCAACATAAACTTGTGGGACCCCAACGCTGTGGTAGGGGACGTGCAACTTATGGCCATGGCCTCTTGGCTAAATCATGAAGAAAAGAGAGCAGCAGAGGTCCAAAATGTTATGGACAGGGAATTAAAGGAACCATTAATGATCAGAGTAGAGCTGGAGGACCCCTTAGCATTGATATACACCCACTAGCACTTGGAAAATAACTCTCATGCCCTACCATATTGCATTGACCGATAAGCTCAAGCCATAGCCCATTTTGAGGACATGGAGAGCCTGTTGGGGGATAACTATGTTCATGCTTGCACCCGGAGGTGGAACACACTGCCCCACAGCCTAAAAATTAGAGAATACCACTCCCCAACAAGGATGAGGGAGGCCTTGGCAAGAGTACCCCTCTACAAATAGTCCATGCAGAATCTTCAGGCCAACTGGATCGACCTAAAATTTTGTCCTCCCTTGCTTTTGGGGCTGCTAGAAGGAGTCAAAGAAGAGGAGGAACACAGGCAGTGGGAAGAAGTGGAAAGAAACGTAGGATTTCATGACCTTGAAGAGGATATCACCTCGGAGGCTTGGGATGTGAGAGAGGCAGTCAAGGCTATCAAGGATGACGAGCTGGATTAGTTGCTCGAGGATGAGCAACCCATTTAGCAGGGGGGTGATGATAAGCCCTAGAATTGGGTAGCTTATTGGGCTCATTTTTCCTAATGGTTCTTCGTCAATCCACCATTTTTCATAATTTATGCATGTTTTTTGACTATATTTATGTTAGTTGAACAGATGAGGATAGTCACTTGACAAAGAAGGCTAACACGTTGTTAATGCAGATTTTTGGACAAATTTTGGATGAAGACCAAGAAATTATGAGCCAGATGACAGCCAAGCATGAAGGAACAAGGGTGAGGATTCATAGGAAGGGTGTCCCTTGCATTAAATGGCCCCTTCCTCGAAATCTCCACCCTCAGCTCAGAGTTTAACAGGCCACCGAAAAGGATTCCCAAGGGGACCCGAGCAGTCTTGTGTAAAGTGGCTGATCGCTGGCAGTTTGAGCAGCCGAGCCCCTTGAGTTAAGGAGGGCTATTGGAGACCCTTGTAGGCATAAATAGGAAGGCTTCCAGCCTTCGTAGGTTACTTTTTGAACTATTGTATTTGGCACTATAGTGCTGTTATTTTCTTAGCTCATTTTGTAGCTATTGTTGTATAACTTTCTTGAGGCATGGTTATTTCTAAGTAATGGAAAGCAGATCTATTTGGCACCAGTTTTGAGTTCTTCTTAGGAGCCTGTACCTCTTGGGGTTGGGCCCAACCCAAGTGCCAAGGCTTCCTTTGTGTACTATTATTTGTTTTTTATGTGTTTGCAAAATAATTTCTGTTAAGTAGATTAGAATCTTGCTTGGTTACTTAGATCATAGTTGATGGTTAAAGGCTCTTTCATGCTCAGATTTATGTGATAGGTTAATCACAGGGAATATCTTCATAAAAAGGCCATCAAGCACCTTGGATCTCACCTCTCCCTTAGTGGAATCATGAGTCGGGACCAAGGTGATCTTGCTACCACCAAAAACACTGTCTTTGCTTCACCATGCAATTATTAGTGTTAGATTCTCATTTGCAGAAGTTGATACCAATTTTGATCACATGCCCAAGTTTATGATTACTTAGTTTGCATAGCTATTTCACATAGTTTCGTTGCAAATAAAATTCTGTTCCATTTCTTTGTTGTTATCTAGGTCAGAATAGGCTAACGTAACTAGGTCCTTGATTTTCCAAGTCTTTGTTGGTTCCGTTTGAAAAATAACTTGCAAAGCACCTGTAATACTTCTCTATCTGCCCATACCCCATCAATTCCACCTACTCCATCCTCTACTTTGTATCCTTTCCTTACATTTGCCACATTCACTCGCTTCGCCCTAATTCCCATATTTTTGTGCAACATTGTTCTATCCCTCCTTGAACAAATCCAACCATCCTCATCACTCCACAACAACATCCACCAAGTCCTGGACCTCATCACACCCCTATATCACCTCCATACTCACTTCCTCACCTTTATTCCTCCATCAAGCCTCCGAAACCCCCTTTCTGAACATCCTGTAGAAAATTACAGAACATCCTGTAGAAATTCCAAAACATCCTATAGAACCCCTGTAAACTTCCTATAGAAGCTCACGAAAGCGGTTTCTTGATCACCAATCTCTATGAAACTCTCTGGAAGGGTGCTAGGGATCCGTTAGGCCCTCTCCGAACCTTCCAAACCTCCTACAAGCATTCTCTCTCGCCGATCCACCTGTGCACAGTCAAAAACAGTGAAAGCACATGCATGATAATTCTAACAACTTATTCAAAAATACAAAAAGATGTTTTATTCAGATAGTAGTAGCTTAGACACATGTATTTTACCTTCCTAGAGGTCAATGGCATCTCTTTCAGTAGCTTGCATCCTCTTTCTTGCATCAGTAGGGCTAGCTGGTAAAATTAGGGTTTGCTATGGTTTGCATTTCCTTTCAGCTTTTCAGTTTCTTTCTGCAAGTAGATTAGCTTCCTTTGAGTTAGCTTTCATCCATCAGTTAAAAATCTTCTTCTCAAAGCTCATAGGAGTTGGCTTAAGCTCCTAGCGGACTTGTGCCAGCTGATCAAGTGACAACTGCGGCAAGAGCTAGTACTTGTGCATACAACACCGTCACTTCCAAGTTTGTTACGAACTACTGGGTTGATAAAAGTAAAGAAGGGAGTCCCAGGAGTTGTAGCATTATTGGTGGAATACTGGAGCCCACTAATAAATAGAAGACAAACTCTGGAGACATCATCCCGCACCAGATGTTGTGACAAGTTGAATGATGAAGGACTAAGAATTTTGAAGTATATACAATGTTTTCACCACCAACATAGGATAAAAACACTGTAGTTTATAGATTACAATTTTAGTGTGTCTAAACAAGAATATCACTTGGTATACTTCTTTTAAAGTATAAGGGCCTTTCCTAAAGATTGAAAAGACAAAAATATATCCCCTTTAAAAAGCAATTTGTATAAAGTCCTTTTATCTTTATAAAAAGACAGAATTTATTTTAGAAAAGTATCGTTCTTTCTCTCTCAATTCATTCTTATTTATGTAAATATTATAAAATTTATTTTAATATTTCAGGAATCCATTAGGATTTATTATGCTTGGTTTTACTAGGTCATTTTAGTCAATAAAGACTTCTTAAAAGGCCCATCATTTTGTATCCTACCTTTGAAAATTAAGTCCTTATTTTTAAAAGGGTGTATTGCTGTAAAGCCCAAAGCGGCAGGGACACCCCTTAACAATCATCACACCAAAGTGACACTTCATTTTGGGATTAATCACCACCTCTGTTTCAAGTACTCCTTGAATTACCTAGTCACCTCCAACCCTCCATACAAGATTTGAATAGGGTAATTAGAGAGAATATACACCAACAGTACATCAGGTCACTTGGACCACTTCCCCTAATGGCTTTGGGCCTGAGATGGCATTCCATTCCAAGCACTTCATGCCATTGAGGGATAGAATTATTCTCAGACCTACATATGAATATAGACATTGAATGCATAGCCTAATGATTCCTCTTCGTCAATTCAAGATTTTCTTGCACAAGCTCCAGATTGAGACAGATCATCACATTCTGCAGTCTAACAAGATTTATCAATTGTGTCATTTGTAGGAGATTGAGTCAAAGGAGAACCTCATCTTTAGGTGACCGATTTATTATGAAATCAGATGGAGGCTCTAATGAGGGTGCAATGACATTGGCGATGAAATAGAGTCTTTTAAATCAGTTCTTAAAATGAATTGGAACTCAAGAAAAAAATATTACCTTTCAAAATCCTCAACATCACTAATAGAAAGTTAGAAATTATAGAAGTCTTCTAAGAAACTTTAAGAAATTGTCCCAGATAAACTATTCAATTAGTTCTACCATTCTCCTGTTTTGATTCCTTCCAAAATCATAATTCTGTGCAGTCTTGAACCTCCATTAATGACCATATTTGCTAGAAATTCAGCAATTTATTTGTTGTCCATACTTGTATGGAGTCCAAATTTTGTATAGCTTCTCTAATCCAGATGATCTGGGCTGAAAATTGCCATGAACAATGTCCCAAATCATTTTTCAAAATTCTTATAACTATATTTAAATCTCTCCTTCCAAAATTTAAATTTTTATCTTAATATTGAGGCAAAGCTTACCTCCCTCTAAGCTCTTTCTGAATAAACGTCAATATCAAGAACAAGTAAAAAGTAAACAGACCCTTTCATAGTCACTATACACCATCAACCCACACACTAAACACGGTTTGTATAAAAAAATGAATGAGACTACCATCATTCTGAGGTGGACAATTCCAACACGTGTAATGCTTTCCACGTTCAAATTTCAGATTGAGAGTAGATTCCAAGCAAAGTAATGAATTAATTAATTGTGAATTGAGTTAACAACGAAGTGTTTATACCTTGACATCCATGGTTCCTGCGTGTCATATTAACCGATCTATCCAGGATTGCTCTTCCTCCCTAACATTGAAGGTTATCGCCCTCCCTAACATTGAGGGTTACCTTGTTGATGGGCATAATAACCTAGGGCTCGCCATTAATGGCATAATGTGCACTCCTCCCTTACAGATGCTCTATCTACGTGGGTTTTGTGGGCCAACTGGGATAACCATCAAGGGTTGGGAAGAGTTATGGAAGCATTATCATCTATTGCAACATCTGTTCAGGAACCATCCAGCAAAATCCGGTCCGTTCAAAATATAATTCGGCGGTATTCGCACAACAAGAAATTGATAGACATCTGCTGTAATTATCATTGGAATTTCTCAGATCTATGATTATATCATTGGAATTTATGGGATCTATGGTCATGGGCACTGCCACTATTTTTGCATCTATCATTTCCAATTACTAAAATTAATAGAAACCCTCATGATGGATCGAAATGGTAATAGCACTAGGGACATGATCAGCATTTTCTTAAAAATATTGTTTTTATATCTAATGTTTGACCCAGAAGGAAAGGCAATTAGCATTCAGAGTTCACGGTTTCGAATGGATCAAGAGAGGAGAAATAAAATCTTACTTACTGGACATCGTCGCGATAGAGGCGATTGATGAGAATGTCGCCTCGAAGATTCAAGAAGTAAATTGCAGAGGAAGCCACTAGCATTGTGATCCGCCCAATTCCACAACCTCAAATCTTCAAAATTCAGCCATGGCTCTTCCTCTTTCCTCTTTAGTGTA
Source organism: Pinus taeda (assembly GCA_000404065.3). NCBI lineage: Eukaryota > Viridiplantae > Streptophyta > Pinopsida > Pinales > Pinaceae > Pinus > Pinus taeda. The sequence goes on from APFE030245851.1 coordinate 375,243, forward strand.
AACCAATATTTATCTTTGCAGCTATAGCCCAATCAACAATCTTCTTATTCTCGGCTTCTCATTTCATTCATTCGTATGACCTCTCCAGTATATCCCCCTCCTTCTCGGCTCGCTTATTTACGTTAGCAATGCGGTTGTTGATGGTTCAAAACTTAGGCCCACCACCTTTTGTGTTTGTTTGGGTGTTCATTCTCAGTTATTGTAGGTGCATAAATCATTTATAAATACAAAGCAAGAGGGAGTTATCTATGGTTCCTAATGAAATTTAGACCCCACCTTTTTTTTTGGGATGTTTATTTTTACTGGGATTAGGTACATGAAATGGCTTATAAGGGGTCTTGGTGATGTTGTTTTATGGGAATTTGGAAAAAGAAACAAATAATTGAGTAGAAGTTTATGGCTTGTATCAAGGCTTTTTTTAATGTTTTGGAAAAAAAAATTAATAATAATAATGAAAGTGAAAGATATCATATATTTATTTATTATTTATATGTCTTTCAATCTAAATACGTCTTTGTGAACTTAAAGTTGTAGGATGCTTCTTAATGACATTAATTAGCCAGTTGCAATCAATAGTTAAGTGTTATTTTCCCTAACCCAAGACATAGATTGAAGCCTAAATAATATTTTTAGATGCCTTTACATAGTTCCTAGGAAGTCGGGGATATCTCAAGGAAAGAAAGATCTACAATAATGAATATGTGGTAGTAAGAACTCATGTATATAAAGCATACAACATGTAGCAACCATAGTTCATAGATCAATAGCATATGAAGGTGTGGTAGTTTGAACTTGTGGATCCATAGCTATGATGATGTGGTAGTTGGAACTTGTGGATCAATAACATATGACGATGTGGTCACCAAAATTGTGGGAATATGAACTTGCATCTCGAGGCGTAGATCTATAACATTATTTAATTGATAATTTAGATGTGAATACACAAAATCCTCCTAATGCATTTACATAATTAAATAAAGTGCCAAGTAATGAGGAAAAGAGTACCTTTATAAAAATATACTAACTCAAGTGAAGAACTACTTACTAAAGTGGTTAAACAAAGGCATAAAGGATGTAGGAAAAAGGAAAAGGATGGAAAAATAGGGATTGATCATTACTTTCATGGCACCTAGCTTCAATTATTTTTCCTTTATTGTGATTCTCTATATATTTTGATGTGTTTTTTCATTCTTCTATGCATCTATAGCGAATAATTATAGACTTAATTCCTTTCCATATTTTGAATTCTCTACCTCTACGAACATTTTAACTTCCTACAATATTTTGAATTCTCTACCTCTACCAACATTGTAACTTCCTACAATATTATGTATATTGGTCACTTTGTCCTCTTTAATATTGTTGGGATATCCTCTTGAATAACTTGGCGTTCCTGATACGCATAGAACCTCTTCCTATGAATTTTTGTTGTTGTCTCCTCTACAACCTCTCCTTCGCCTTCAAGGAAATCTAATAAGCTCCATATACTACATGAGAATGATGGTTACTCATCTCATATTTAATCTATAACTTAAGCCTATTGGCATACCTTACCACCCTTTGGTATTAAATCATTTTAAGTCTTAATTGAGTGATAACTTGGATAATTGTTTTTGTATGCTCTTAAGTGGTTGTTTCAAATTTTGTTCTTGTCTACATAAACTCTATTGATAAGCAATTGGTAGGAAGTTCTCCATGAACTAGCTCATTGTTTTCTTCCAATACTTGATGTTTTCTTGTTCTCTCTCTACTTTATCATTTTGCACAATATCCCACTAGAGTATGGCATGACATTTGAACTTAATTTCATAGAAAGTAATCCTATAATGTTCTTGAACATTTTCATTTTCCAAAATACCTATTTGCTTATATTAAGTAGCTAATAAGAGTCTCAACTTATAAACTATCGTCACAAACAAAATTCACAATCTAGAATTGTATATTTCCATCAAAAACTTTATTAATTGCATTTCTAAGTCTCTTCCATTAGTTGTAAACCAACCTAGCATAAACCAACTGAAAGGATTATTACTTGATGAAAATATTCCTCTCATACCAAAAAGAAATAAAAAAAAATGCATTATTCTCATCTAATCAGTCTTTACAATAAGGATGTATTTACTCATAATTAATCTTCTCATCATCATATACTAAAACCTTGATGAACCCTATAAAATAGGCATAAAATAGTCCTTCCATCTACATAAACAATTGTGGGGGAAATCACTCAAAAGTTTTTATTTTCATCCCTATAATGGACATCTTGAAATATGCATTTCCCTCCAAGAAATGATTTTTTTCAATTAGTACATAGGGTTTTAACTCCCTAAAGATTCACTCAAGCAACATACTCTACACTACAATGTCATCAATTATTCTAATATCAAACTAAGGCTAATACTTTTGTAATTATAAGGTATTTGGCTTAAAACACGAACTTCATCTCAAAATAAAATGCTTAGTGCCCCACTATGACTAAGTACACCATATCTTCCTCTATCCACTTAGACTATACTTGATATGGCTTTAACTACTCCAATTACCATCATGGCTTAGTGAAAAAAACATCTTTCTTTAGGTAAAAATTGTACACTAACATAGTCAAAAAAATTCCTAGAAGTAATATTTCTTTTCCATTTTTTCCCAAAGCCATTAAAATATATGTTTTCCTCAAGCACCTCTTCCTAATGTCACCTTCTACCTTCCCAACCCATTTCCAAGTAATTTTGCATCCCTAAATAAGATTAGGGAAAATTTTGGGCCATGGGTAAAATCATTTAAATCACTTGAAGCCATTTTGTAGGTTAATCCTACCCCCTCAATCAATAAATCATAATTTAACTTATATACCATATTTCAAAGATTTTAGACAATTATTTCCAATTATTTTATGTTGGCTCTATGATACACTCAAGTTTAATGGAATGTTTTGAAATATGTCTGATTATCTAATTTCCTAACATATTCCATCTTCTAGGGGCAACAAGGTCTCACTTGAGGCACATTAATAATTCCCATTAAGTAATGTGCAAAATGTCAAATATTTTAGTGGGGATCACATTCATTATGATATTATTGGTGCCAATTTAAACCATTATAACTAACATCATTCAAATCAATAAAAATGTTCATATATCACCCAAATATAGTACAAATACAAACACATAGGTAGAATAGTAATTCGTTATACTAATAACATGCATGGTATTACATATCTCTAATGTAGAGTGAACACCAAAAATTGATAACAAATGCAATCCCTCTTAAAAATTCTCCCTAATATTGAATCTATTTAAGTACCTTACAAACCTCACATATATATGAAACTAGAGTAGCTCCAAAAGATTCAAAATTATAATAGAGAATCAACCAACCATAAGCCACTTAACAAAACAAAAGAGTACAAAAGAGTCTATTTCTTTAGAGATATACACAAATTATCCATCAAAATAGGTGCAAAGAATATATGAGATGACTGATTAGCCTTATGTACTTATCATTCTATAAATACACATATTCAGCCTTCTACATGTTTACTTCTACAAATTCATATTTTTTCAAGTTTTGTTGAGCTTCTCTCTATGTTAAAACTCAGTGAAGGATGATACACAAAAATGCCTCAGTCATGCCCTCCAACTCATCCCTAAGTTGGGTTCTATGCTTCATATATGTCATGCTCTTATGACCAATATTTGAATCATGTGGCACACATAAAACTTGCACCTACTAAGTATGGCTCATACCTATGATAAATCCCCATATCTAAATATTGGATTATGATGATCATAAGTAGATAACTTTCTTTATGAAGCCTTTATATGTGTAAATTTATTATGGTAGGACTAGCATATATAGGTAGAACTCTAATATTCCCGTGGATTGTTTATTACAATTGTGCATGATGATAACTAAAATAACCATGGGGAAATATATACATGAGCAACATACCTACTTTGGGCACGCATAACCCTCATCTGAGCCACATTACTAGATACTCTTCTTAAGATATGTTTGATATCTCCTCCCAATAGTAGTTCTAAACTAAAAGGATCCATCAAATCTGATCTTAGTTTCACATTGGCCTTCTCAATTCTAAATACAAAACTACCTTAAAAATGGTGATGCTAAAAAATTGGACCAAATTATAGGAAAGACTAGCAATCAAATCCTTCACATACTTTATGTTCATTGCCCATACCTAACTAATGAGAGCACAAGAACACCTACTTCTCTACAAGCACCTATAATAATTTTGTGGGTTTAACTAATCACCCTTTGGTTAATTTTTACACATCAGTCTAGATACTAAAGTGATGTGCCTACAATCATAATCCACTAGGTGTATTTTCTCTTTAAAAACTATGCAAATATAGATGTCCCTTTTATGGCCCAGTTCCACCAAAATGGTTCCTCTTCCCTACCTTGTACTTCAACTTATTTTTGACAAGACTATCCTACAATCCACTAATTGTTCATGATATCCATGGGTTCAACGATAATTTGTGATTCAAGATATAACTAAGTTGGAACAAACTTAACTCTATAGCCGAGGTTATTTTTCCACCTCTAATATGTATGGATAAAGAGATATCAATTTCTCAAAGCATGTGGGAGTTGAACTATCACCTTTCCCAGGTTGATTCCCTCTATTAAACATCATTGAATATCTCCATATATTAGTTTTTTCTCCCAAGAAAAAAATCATAATTTTCATTAGTAAAATAAGAAAAATACATGTTGTATCATCTGCATGTGATTATGCATAATCACAGGTAATGGACCATGCCATCCTATCCAGATAAATGTTCATATAGATCATTCATTATATACAATAAAAGACATAAATATATACAAACAAAAACATAGCTGTCGATATAGATCAAAATAGATAAAATATTAAAATGCCTCTAGTTGCCAAATGATCTTAGTAAATCACTCAAATGTAAACCCATCCTGTTCAATGAATGGTTGGTGGAAGAACTGATAGAACTCCTAGTCTCAGAATTCTTGAATCAACCACTCCTCCCTATGCTATTGCGCGACCTCCTTGGAAAGAAAGTCAATGACCAAATTCCTTTCCTTGTATATATTTGAGCACACAATAAAATTAATGTGTGATTTTAAAGTGATGAATTCATCCAGTAAACCCCTTAGTGTATGCACATGACAATGATATCCAGAGTTGATCTAGTTTAAAACAAGCTTAGAGTCCCCAAAGATCTGAATCCTATGGCAGTTTTGTTCCAGAGAAAAAATTAGAAGGTATATGAGACAATTTAGTTCAAAAAAGTTGTCGGTACCTCTCCCCAATCCCATTTTGAGCTTGAAATAATGTGATTCAGTAATGTGTAGTACAACACCACCCCCACATACACTGCCTTGTGTCAACCTATCAAAATACTCCCACGGATATTCTTATCAATAACTTCGTGATTGATGACATCGGCAGGTTTTGTTACCAATTCCTCAGGGATCAAATGATATATAGCAGCAATATGGTTACATGTGGCTGGCCATAGTATGGGGGCATCCTAAAAATTAGTATGATTCCTAGTCAACCAGATACCCTAGCATACTAGTAGAGGGAGGTTCCTAATTTTTTTGTGTTGTTGCAGAGTTCCACCAGGTTTGTGAGGCATACGATAGATGAGACCCATCCCATCTAATCACTATGTTGAGGGAGCGATTAATCTATAGCCACACCTAACTAGTCACAGGGCAATGAAGGAATAGGTGATCAATATCTTTGACTCGGTCTTTGCAAACAAAACATATAGATGGACCATGATAGGCACGACACTTTAGATTATCATCTATGGGCACTTTATTTGATAGTATACACCACATGAATAGGTGGGATTTGTGAGGTGCTTTAAGCTTCCAAAGTGGTCTCCACCACCAAATGACCTCCATTGGATCCTGTGCAAATAACAGAGATGAGTATCCTTCCCTAGGGGTGTATCGACCATGTGATGAAAAGGTGTGCTAACACATGGAAAACAGTGTCAATGGATGGTGAGGAGTGTTAGGGAGAGTCAGTGGAACATAAGGGAGAACTAGGTCAAAATGCTTGTAAATGAAAAAATAAGAGTGTGTGTCAAGGAGTGTCAGTGAATTTCAGGTGTCCCAAGGATGAGGTGTTTTAGGAGAAGTTTAGAATAGGACTTGTAGGAGGCAAGCCTATGGTTGTGATAAGGCATGGACAAAGCAATTTCAAAGAAAGAAAGACTCTGTATTGGGCACAATATTGTTTTTCTAATGAATTTGTTGCGTTCCCAAGTCATAAAAAAGTAAGGTTATATGTGAGGGCGTTAGTATCAGTTAGTTCAACCTATCACTAGTGGTCAAATATGCTCTTACAAGGTGTTGTTAGGGTGTCAAGTCAAAATTTTTTCATTTCAGTGAGTCTTCAAATAAAAATTTGGTCACTGCCTAGTGTGTCTAATGTTATTTCCACTCTCTCAACAATTTCATATGCCAGTCACTTTCATCACTCAGCTGAGTCTACCATCATGAAAACATCATTAATATCACTTCAGTCACATCATCATGGTCTCCATTCAGCTTAGTGTCACCATTAGGTCATTAGGGTTAAGGTCACAAAATCAGTCATTTCATGTATAAATCCAGCAAATGAGGAGTATCAATAAGTAAATTTGTTCAATAACACTTGATTTCAAATGTAATTTATGTTTTTAGATGTAATAGTGTTCCTAATTTTCTAAAGTTACAAGAAGAGATCCTAAGGCTACAAAACTCAAAAAGAAATTGAATTAGTGAGGTGGGCCATCCTACCTCATTAATCACTTAGACACCAAAAGAAAATTATAAAAGCACATGGAGAAGCTCATTCACACTCATTTGCACTTGTCTACCATCCTAGCATCGAGCTCTCCCCTCTCCTTTGTAAAAAAAATGTGATTCCATAGTCCTCACTGGCAAAAATTGACTCTCGTTGCACATAGAGAGCCTTCATTGCGCACCTGGACAGCACGTTATGCATAGGAATCCTTCACTACACACAAGGCAGCGTTATCCAAAATTTTTGTTTGACCACCAAAATTATTTTTTCAAAGCTCCTCTTCAGTCATTTCATCCTCTAGGCTCTATAACAAGTAATTTTAATAATTTTCATGCCCTCTTTTCCCTCATATGTCAAGAAAATGATCAAATACTTCTTCTTCTAGGGTTTACATGATTTTCATGGTTTTGATCCTTAAATGATTATTTTCTTCCCTAAACCCTAGATTCCTTGTCCGTACACCTCTATTTGCAGCTAAGACACCATTTCCATCCATCACAAAGCCTTATCCCCTCATTTTCTATCATTTTCCTCTAAACCCTAATCTACCCTATCTCTTTCTATGATAGGCCTATCTTTTTGCCTTTCTCACCCCCTCCCCTAACTCATTACCCAAAATTCCTTTTTCCCCTACTCACCGACATCATCCCCTACCCTCCTAAATTTCCTTACAAATTTAGGCAACTCCTAAGTCCATCATACCACCTCATTCCCTCACAATAGTAAATTTCAATGTTTTTTCTTGCCTTTCACCTAGGGTTTGAAGTATGGAGCATGACTTATCACCATCATAGAAGAGGAAGTACAACAAGGGGGGAAGATACTAAGGTTTTAGCCCTCTAATTGAAATGAAAGACACTCCTCCCCATTTGTCATGAAATGCTTTGAAGATGTCAATTGTTTAGGGTTTTGTCAAAGAGTGCAGTTAGTAGGTTACCATGAGCATCTCACAGGTATATTTTCCCTCACCTTCAAGGAAGACAAGATCACCATTGCAGGGATTGATTTCATTTTTTCATTGGATGCCATATCTAAAGCTACATGCATACCAAACCATGGTGAAAATTGGTTCAAAGGCTTGAAACTAGACCAAAAAGAGTTCAAACCCTACTTGAACTCACAATACAAAGAATCTCACTCACATGTTTTCCCATTCAAATACTTGTTGGAGAGATATGCACCATTGATTAAGGCTGCCGTGAAGTTCTTCACATGTGAGGGTAGATTTTCTAGGCTATATCAATACAACATAAGATTGCTCATGCACTTTATAGCTGCCAAGTCTCTAAATTTGTCTAGCTAATTGTATATGATCCTAACCAAAATGTCTAAAAAGGGTGAAATTGAAACGTAAAGTGCATTATCCTAGCCTCTTTCACCATAGCCTAATAAAGATTATTGTACTCCATCAGTTGATAGAAAAGAACATGACATGGGACACCTTCATTGAGGCAGCCTTGAAAATGCATATAACCACTTCACAAAGACAACACCAACCATGTAAGTACAACCCATGGAGGTGGGGTCATCAAGCAAACATGATGACGTTTCCAAGGCACCTAGGTCTGAGGTGACCAAGACATATCAAAGAGGCAGAAGGCTTGTGTTTTCTCCTCAAATTGAGGAGGGGCCAAGCCTACAACATCAAGAGAACATGGATCACCATCACATCATGAGGCTTATTTGCATGATAAGGATCCCATTGAGCATGACTTTGACCTAGTTGACTTGGAGGCACATGATGAGCATCAAACCGTGCAACAAGTTATCAAATAGAAGAATTCTCAGATCATGGAGCTCAAGGAAAATTTGGAAAGGGCGAAATTTATCATTTCATTCCTTAAGAAAGAAAACAATCAACTTAAGGCAAAACATCCAGTCATGGAGAAAGATAAATTCAAAGCCAAGAAAAAAGAGATGAAAGGCAAGGAAATGGTGGATCATGAGGACAATTAGCAGCATGAAGGAAATATGGCAAGGAATATTGATGGGCTCTAGTATTGCAGCAATGATGCTACAACTCCTGGGACTCCCTTCTTTACTTTTATCAACCTGGTTGTTCATAAAAAACTTGGAAGCGACGGTGATATATGCGCAAGTACTAGCTCTTGCCGCAGGATGTCACTTGATCAGCTGGCACAAGTTCGCTAGGAGCTTAAGCCAACTTCTATGAGCTCTTATAAGAAGATTTTAACTATGATGGATGAAATCTAACGCAAAAGAGGCTAGTCTACTTGCAGAAAGAAGCTGAAAGCTGAAAGGAAATGCAAACCCTAGCAAACCCTAGTTTTACTGACTAACGCTACTGGTGGAAGAAAAGAGATGAAAGCTGTGGAAATGGATGCCATTGACTCTTGCAAAGGTAAAATGCATGTGACTAAGCTACTTCTGAAGGAAAACATGGAAAAACATCTTTTTGTATTTTTGAGTAATTTTGCAGAATTATTATGCATGTTCTTTAACTATTTTTTATTGTGCAGAGGTTGATTGGTGAAAGGAAATGGAGTGGGTTCTTGCAGGAGGTTGGGAAGGTGAAAAGAGGGACCAAGGGGTCCCTAGCACCCTTCTAGAGAATTTCGCAGCAATCAGATCTCGAAAAACTGCTCACGTGAACTTCTATAGGAAGTCTGCAGGGGTTCTACAAGAACAGCCGAAAGAGGATTTTAGAGGGTTGATGGTGGAAAAATGGTGGGAAAGTGGAAATGAAGGATGGATAATGATGTGAAGGGGTCTAGGACCTGGTAAATGAATCTGAGTGATGAAGGTGGTTGGATTTGTTCAAGGATGGAGGGAGCAATGTTGCACAAGAATGTAGAAATTAGGGCAAATTGGAAAAGTGTGGCAAATGAAGAGGAGGAATTTGGAATTAGGGGCTGGAACAGGTTGTATGATGGAGGAAGGGTAGGTATGGATGTATTACAAGTGCTCTGTATACTATTTTCCAAAACTGATCAAACAAAGACTAGAAAAACCAGAGATCTATCTATTTTGACCTAATCTGACCTAAAAACCAGAAACATGATGAACAAAAGTTTATAGACAGGAAATCATGCAAGATAACTATGGAAACTAAGCAAGAACAAATCTAAACATGCAAACACAACTTCTATCAATTTCTTCCAACCTAAAATTTAACACTAGAAATTGCATTGCAAGGCAAAACAACGTTTTTGTGGCAGGAATATGCCTTGGTCTCAGCTCATGGTCCCAAGGAGGGAGAGATGAGATCAAGGACTGCTTGATGGCCTTTTTGCAAATCTTTTCTGTTACCAAACTATCAAATCAACTGGAAGCATGAAAAACTATCTTAATCATCAAAAACAACCTAAGTAACAAAGCAAGATCTTAACCTAAATAACAGAAATTATTCTATGAGTGAAAGGAAAACACATAAAAGTACACAAAGGAGGTACTGAGCACTTGGGTTGGGCCCAACCCCAAGAGCTACAGCCTCCTAAGAAAGCTCAGAGTTGGTGCAAAGTGAAAATTCTCTCCATTACTCAAAAAATAATCATGTCACAAAACTATTTACACAAGAGCTCGAAAATGAGCTGAAATGCAGAGCTACACTAATGTGAAAAAAATAATTGTTCAATAGCTAACTACTGAATAAAATCTAAACTAACTAAACTAAGGCCCTAAGCCTTCTTATTTATACAAATGGGGACCTCAACAGTCCTCCTAAAAATCAAGGAACTCGGCTTTCTAGAACTGAAGATAACAACAGTCCTACTTGACTTGCTTAGCTGCCCTTCACTTTGTGCTCCGAGTTTTTGATGGAGAGTTCGGGGTAAGGGCTCATAAATGAAGGGAAACCCTCTATACAATCCTGTCCCTTTTTCTTCCATGAATTTGGCTGCCAAGTGCTCATTAAACTTTTGATTTTGTCTCAAAATTGACCAAAAATCTGCATAAAGCACACATTAGACTTTTTGGCATAATGACTAACCCAATTCACTCTATTAGCATAAATATGATAAAAAACATGCAATAAACTAATGAGAATAGTGGATTAAGTTGAATTAAGAGGTAAAATGAGCCCATATAATTACCCATTTCTGGCGCTCATCAAAGATACCAAGGACAATGGGACTTAGGAAGGCACTTCAGAGGGAAAGAGAACAAACGCCGCCAATGGAAGAATTAACCTTTCAAGAGAGGATTGCCATGGAAATAAATGAGGACATGGAGTTTTGATTTGAAAAATTCAATTTCTACCTTGAGAAGCTCCTTGAAAAGGCCAATAGGGATAACAAGTTTGAAAATAAAATGGCCATCCGTTATTACACAAGGAATCAGGTTGCCAAAGTCAAAATCAAGCAGTTGAAGGAAAAATGCAAGGAAAACCTAATCAGCTAAGATGAGAAGCGTAAGTTATATTTGATTTTTAATTCATCCACGACTGCATAACATACCTCATCAGGCATCTCTAGACAAATATTTGGAGGATTTTGAGAAAATTTTGTGTTTTGGTGCAAACTAGTGCAGACTTGTAATTTTTTGGCAATTTTATTTCTAGGAGCGCAGCGAGCTCACGCTGTGCTTCTTCCTTAGGTATCCAAATGATGGAAAAGAAAGAAATTTGGAAATATTACAACCCTCTCTCAAAACCCATTTTCCCACTTTCCTAGTCTGGGCTCAATTTTTTATAAATTTGCAAAAAAGAGGCAAAAAATCACCTTTCTACCCCTCTTTTTCCATTTCACTACACACCTAGAGACACTTTGGGAGAATGGCCATATCTCAGCCACAAATGGGTCATTGTGAGTGCAAAAATTATCTAAAGACATAAAAACACTCCCATATTTCTAGAACAGGCTTCAGATCTAGATTTAGACTTCAGAAAGGCACTCAATAATGGCCTCGAACAACTTGTTGCACACCTGGAGATTTCTGAGATTTTTATAAACTTTTCACTGTGAATTTTTTTGTAATTCCTAATATGAATTTGGTAAAATTAAAAAGGGTGAAGTGGATGAATGTGAGGGGTATAAGTAAATGTGAATAATTGGTGGTTTCTTTGTAAGATTTTTTTATGTAAATTTGACCTCATTTATGAGAGAGGTTAGAGTCAAAGTTAATTGTCGAAGTTGTTTTTAACTTCCCTAGACATTAGGGTTTGGTTAGAACACCTCATGGAACAGTTCCTAGAGTCATGGATTCGACCCCTAAGAGTGGGGAGACATTGTTTTGGTCTTTATGTATCAGTTTCTCAGTGATAGAACGGGTTGGATTTCAGAGGAGAGAAGTATTGTTGCTTGTACTTGGACATTTTCTAAAAATCAAAGGACATAGTTTGCAGCTATTATCTAGGAATTCATGTGAATGAAGTTTGTGATGTTGTTTTTTCTCTGTTATATCTTTATATGAAATATATTCATCTTCTCTTTCCATTCATCAATTCTTCAATGGTTTTCCTTACATTTTATAAACATAATTCTTTGCATAAAGCTTTGTTTTTATAGAAAAATCATTATGTGTTACTTTATTTCTTACTTAATGAATTCATGTTTCATGCTAATTAAGACCTTTTGCTTCTTATAAACACTACAATACACTAAAAAACCCTAAGATACATCACAAAAGTAATGCTACCTTGCTCCTTTATATCTTTTCTACCGGAATCCTTTGATCCTCTGACCTAGCTACTTGGTTTTTCTCCCTTATCTAGAAACAAAACCTTAAATTTTCCAAAACCCACCTGAGCCTAGCTATCTAGCCTAAAATCCTTTACATTACAGTCATCTCTTGGCTGTGATTTCATAGACAGAGCCCTCTCTGGTTTGGTAGGGCTAGCTACCAAATTAAAAGCTTGTTCTGTGGTTACCTTCGTCGATCTCCTCATTAGCCTAGGACATTGTGGAGGAAAACAAAGAGCATGAAAACGAGGGAGTTCCAAGGTGTTCTAGTGAATGTAGGGTTCCCAAGTTATGGAAAAATGTAATGCTATTTGTGAGGTCATGACTGCCAAGGTGTGTTAGGGAATGATAGTGCATGTTAACATGTGCCAGATAGTACGAAGACATGTCAAACAAGATAATATATCCCAAGTGCTAAGGCATGCCAAGATGTACAAGGGTGTGACAATGCATGACAGGGACTCTCAAGGCAACAAAAGGGAGGAACAAGTTAAACTACAAGGAAATTAGCACATAATAGGGTTAATAATTCATCAATTTACCTTTTCCATGAGGGGAATGCTAGGCACACCAACACTAGGTGCCAATAGGTGCCAAGTGCCAAGTGTCAATTCATTATAAGTGCCAAATATTCCTCCATTTCTTCTCATCTAGTTTCCAATAATTGATCTCAAATAACTTTAATATTAAACCATGCCAAAGCATACCAAGTCATCTCAATGCATGAAAAACATGCTAAGACTTGCCAACTGCCAATGTGCATCAGGGAGTGTGATGCATGCTATGAATTGGCAAAGCATATCGAAGAGTGATAAGGTGTGCTAGAGAGTGCCAATGAATGCTGAGGAGTGTTATGGAGTACTAAGAAAACACAAGAGATCACTAGGTTAAAATGCATGGAAGTGAATGAATATGAGGGTGTGTCGGGGAGTGTCAATGAGTGCTAGCTGTCATGCCAAGGAGGGAGTGACAAGGTATGCTAAGCATAGGTAAGGCATGCCAAGGATTATCAGGGCATGTCAAGAAGTGCTACAGTGTGCTAGGTAGTTCCTAGGTGTGCTAACATGTGCCAAATAGTGCCAAGGCATGTCAAGTGCTAAGGCATGCTAGGATGTGCAGGGTGCTAAAGTATGCTAATATGCATCAAGGAGTTTCAAGGCAACAAAAAGAATAACCATGCTAAAATGAAAGGAAATGAACACATAACAATGTTAATAAGGCGAGACTTTATCTTTTTGAAAAGGGGCATTCTAGGCACACTAATAATATGTTCCAATACATGCCAAGTGCCAATGTGTGCCAAGTGCTAATGTTTGTCAATGCAATATTATGCGAAGGTGTTCCAGGGCATTCTAGGGACTACAGGGCATGCCAACACATGATATGGGAGTGTTATGCTATGCTAGGGAATGCTAACATGTGTTTAGGCATCCTACCATGGCAAGATATTCTAGGTACAAAGATGTTCCAAGAAATGCGAGGTGCCAAAGAATGTTAGAGTACTTATCCAAATCATGTTAAGGTGTGCCATGATTTTTGAGGAGTGTTAGGTCTATCTCATTAATAGAATTGATAGAGATTGATTATGTTTTAAACAATATAGTTCCTACACACACTATTGGAACTTTATTTAAAAGAAAAATGTTAGATAATAAACCTAATAGAGATGAATCATGTGTTGACTCATAGGAAAGCTATATTCTTATGACTTGAGGGAAATGATATACACTACTTACTTCTTAACAAATTGACTGACTATTATAACAACTATGACCTTGGACACATAATGAAAAAGACTCCACAACAATGGTATTAAATCGCTAGCTTTTGACAAAAAATATAGTAACAAGTACATAACATCATCAAAAACTCATTGGAATGATCAATGATGACGAACATTTTTTTACCGTCACCAAACGTAACCAAAAAGAGCATTGATGAGGGTCAATAAAAGATCATCACTAGAAGTGTCGCCAAGAGAGAATTAGTAATGGGCCTTTAATGACCCTCACCAAAAGTGTCACCAAAGAGAGAATTAGTGACAGACCTTTAACAAACCTCACCAAAACTGTCATTGAAAATAGCTTTGGTGACAAACCTTAAAGGACCATCACTAGGTGCACTTACAACAATGATTTCTTAAAGACTGTCACCATATGCGACATTGGTGACAAACCTTAAAGGTTCATCACATGCATGAAGCATCATCAAAAACTCATTAGAATGAATAATAATGACAAACATTTATTGACCATCACCAAAAGTAACCAAAAAGAGCATCGGTGAAGGTCAATAAAAGATTGTCACTAGAAGTGTCACCAAAGAGAGAATTAGTGATGGGCCTTTAACAACGTAAACTTTGAAACGGGAATTGATGTTTTGTTATTTTTTTTACTTTTTTTTGTTTTGTGTTTTTCAATGTTTTAATTTATTTTTTTATATTTTTTTTATTTTATGTTTTCATTATTTTTTGAAATTTTAATGTTTTTCCGGGGTCATGATAAAATATTTTACACCATTATTTCAAAATGTTGAAATTTTACCCTTGAAAAAAAAATTGTTATCCCAACATCAACACTTTTCGTTTTGAGGGTGTTTTTTGCAAAAAATTTACCATTGAAAAAAAAATGTTATTTGAACATCAACACTTCGTTTTAAGGGTGATTTTTGGACGATTTTTTCACAAAAAATTGGTTTTCACTGCCATTTTTAAAACATGTTGAAAATTTACCCTAGAAAAAAAAGGTGTTATTCCAGCATCAACACTTTTCATTTTTAGCACTGTTTTGGATGTTTTTACGAGGTTTTTTGGCCAGAGTTCCCGTTTTGAGTTTATAGTTCCTGTTTCAAAGTTTACATTTTTCTTTAACGACCTCACCAAAACTGTCACCAAAGAAAACATTAGTGATGGTTCTTTAATGACTCTCACCCAAAGTGTCATTGAAAATGGCTTTGGTGACAAACCTTAAAGGACCATCACTATATACACTTACAACAATGCTTTTTTAAAGATCGTCACCATATGTGACATTGGTGACGGACCTTAAAGGTCCGTCATAGGCATGACCCTCACCAATGACCTTTTTCTTGTAGTGATATACCCTTCAAGACTTGTCCATCTTCTCAAAAGGAGGGTTTTTAGATATTTTCCAAAATGTTAAAGAATATATAGAAGAGGAAGAGTTTCCTTTTGAATATTGTGAAGACGTCCTTGAAGAAGAAGAATTTGATGCAAAAAGTTTCCAAGAATAAGAAGAAGAAAACTTGGTTGACCCAATCAAAGATGAAAGTATTGATATAGGCTATAATTAAGACCACAATCCTATGGGAGATGAAGCTACTCATATTAAATATCATGTCCATGAAGGCTATATTGTTGAAGAAAACATTATTCTTCATGAAGAAAAGAATGATAAAGTAATTTTCCTTTTAAATGAGTTCTAGGATACACATTTTGAAAACTTTGAAATGGAAGATCATGTAAAAGAGTCCTTGAAAATGGAGGATATTCATGATTTTATACATGTTAGAAGACGTCACTGGGATACGAGTTATTATTTTTTTGATGGAAATTATATTTATAATATTGATGATGATGCTAGAGAAATATTGGAGTAACCATCATTTACAAGTGAAAATTTTTAATGCCCTCATAACCACTTCCAACCCTACATATGAAGTGATGAATTTGGGTCACAAGGGGAGGATATGATAATAGATTTGTTTCAACCATCGTTAAATCCCCTTATGATGATTTTAATCCAACCCTTTACTTATGTATAGATGATTATCCATGTGAAAATTCAACAATGAAATATGTGTTTGAGTTTGATATTTTTGAAGGGAAATATGTTTTTTTAATGCAAGCCTTTCCAATCATATCCTCCTATAGTATTTCCCTCTAGACATGAATGAGAATTAAATGTTTTGTATGAAGAGAACCATGGGAAAAATTGTTTGAAATTGGTGGTTTGCTGAAAAATTTTCAAGCTATACAAAAAGGGGCAACAAACCCTAAAATTTGAGCAAAACATTTCTTCAAGAACTGAACTTATCCTCCACTCTTCATCCCCAATTTTGAGAAATCCTAATTTTATTTTCATATTCCTAGTGATACCTACTCATCCTTTTGGGGATGATTTTGAGGGAAGCCATGGAGTTTATTTATTGGGAAATATGGATTCCCCTTCTAAGATGATAGTGTTGCATCATGAAACGTTGCATGGATCAAAGGTCAACAATCCTTGTTTTACTTTAACCATACTCTAGCTTGTTCTTATGACTCTAATCCTATTATTGATCATTGTGTGATTATGATATCTTCTTGTGATCAGTGTGTCCTTGACATACCATTGTTTTATTTCAAAATCAAACATACATGTAGACTTCCTAGTTTTAATATGATATTAACCTCGCTTCATTGGTTGTATGAGTATAGTTGATTGATTTTGATATGTTAAATTAAAGTAGGATGTGTGTCATGCACATTATTTTTCATCATTCCTTTTTTTATCATGCTGATTTCATTACATATTTATTTTCTCAGTTGTTCCAATAAAAAGAAAAAAATGGTAATTTAATTTATATATTGATATGAGGTTTTCCCTATTCCAAAGTGACAATATCACCTCGCTAATACTAATAGTTTCTTATGCAATATAGAAAAAGTTATAATGATGTAGGTTACAAGTTTTGGAATAACAACGGTTGTCGCACTCTTCATTTGAGCACATGGATAATGCACTATACGACGAGCACGTCCTCGAGTTGGATGAAGATGTTACCCATCCACATGCATGGATAAACCTAGGATAATTTTTTTCTCCTATGATGGAGCTTGAAAATAAACATCCCACATATGGTAAAGGTGGTTTTTCATGAAACTAACCTACTCATCTGATAAAGGTGGTTTTTCTATTGTGTGGGTTCTTAACTATTTTTTCATTCAAATGATTTCTTTTAATGTTTAAGGAATTCTAGTATGAATCACAAGTTGAAATTGGATTATAGACTGCTATTGGTTGTGTACTTGTTTCCTTACTTCACCTTGATGGTTATCACGTGTTGGTAGTCTAATGTGACCCCTATATATATTATTCCATATTTTGATTAGTTTTTGTCAACCACTCATATTGATTCCATGTTTGCCTTATCCTATGAGAATAAGGGGTTGAAAATACCTGAAATTAATGTAGTTTATTAAGGTTTGTGGAGGAATTGGAACCACAAAAGTTTTTTGTGGACTAAGAACCCAACATGTGGGTTTTGCACCCAAGATTGTGGGTGTGAAACCAAAGATGATTTTGTTGATTTTATCTTTGGATATGGAAGAGCACCCTTAGAGGAGCAAGGGGAAACTTCAAGCACCAAAAGAGGATGTCTAAAAGTTGAGAATTTGTTTTTATATGTCAAAGTGTGGCATTGTAATTAAAGTGATAAGTTGGCCTATATTAAGGAAGTTCCCTTAATGAATAGTTGTCACACCATAAGTGGAATATAAATAAGAGAAGTAATAGACCTCATAAGGGACATCCAAATTGAAAAAACATCAAGGAAATATCTATGAATTAGAAACAAGGTAAAGGACCCTACAGAAAAACAGAAGGAGCTTCGTTTGGTATATTCTCAAGACTATTAAGAGGGATGAGATTAATAGGCAGTAGGACGAGGGCTACAAGGAGAGATCTAGGCATATCTTATGCATATTTGAGGTGCATTCCTTCATATTATTGCACCATATATATTATTTGATATTGTAGGTGGAATGGTTCTCATTTGAGGACGGTCGAGAGGCCTAGAAATTTTCCAAACTCTAGGCCACAGACATAGAAGTGCCAAATTTGCAGATGATTAGAGGTGAACACATGTCTTAGGGAATGTTTTGTAGAAGAATATTAGGTTTGACATGTGCCCTAATTAGGGTTGAAAAAACTCAGTAAAAGTGCACAGAAGACAAAGACAAGAGGAGTAGAAAACAAGAAATGTTTGTCTCTTTTTGTTGATGTGTTGCTAGTGGATAGAAGGACCTAGTTTGGATAGTTTGTGAAGGTCATCTTGAAGCTTTTAGGAGAAAAAAAGTAGGTGATCTTGGGAACACTAAGTGTATACCTTGAAGGACTATAGGTATGTTAAGAGAGGTAGATTTGAAGAGAGCTTAGGGATTGATCTTTGAAGGAAAAAACAAGGTAGCCAAGGGAGCAGTTTGTTCAACCCTAAGTCGATAGTTGGAGAAGGAAATTTGACAGTCATATTGGGAAGCCATTCATTCCCAAAATTCATCTTCATTGGAGTAGTGTAGGAAGGCAATAGAGGGAGAAAGTCCCTAAGAGTTAAGGATCAATAGTGGGTAGTCTCGAAGTTGTTCACAAACAGAGTTGTGAACAACTCAACATGAGTCCCTATGTGTTGAGTCATTGATAAACAGATGATCAACTAGAGGGCAGATTGGTGAGTCATGTTCAATGACCTAAAGTAGTAGGATCCTTTTATAGAGGCAAAGATGCAAATTGGGAGCATAAGGACCAACATATGTTTTCGGGTTATGACTAAGAGGAGTCGTGATTATGCATTACATCAACTTTATGGTTAGTTGTATCTTGTTCAGGGTAGATTGGTTGTCATAGTTGTTGACACCAAACCCTAGTTATACATCCTTGTATCAATGATTGTATGAGGGAAATGATCCCTGGTACAAGAGCCATAGAATATTGTATTAAAGTTTGTTAATATAACAAAGAAGAGTTTGAACAATTGTAAAAATTTGTCTATTTGTGCATGTGTTGATTCTCTGTTGTTTATATTCTATTGTGCAAAGTAGTTTGTTGTGGAATTTGAGTTGGCAGTGTTAGATATTATAAGATCCTAACCTATGTTTTCTAGTGCCATGGAAATTCAACACAATTGTAAGAACGAAATCCATGAACCAAATATCAAAATGCCAAAAAATACCAAGAGATGTAAAATAAGAAAAATCCAATTATAGATTGATCTCTACCCCCTCTTATAGAACTACTCATCCCTCACAGTATCATGCATATCATGCCTAAGAAATAAAAATGAGCTCTTAGTAAACGTATAAACCCTAATGAAGCCATAAACTGGCCATCATTAAAGGGGATCATATCGTCATATTAATTGTTAAATCAATACATCTTGTTAAACAATCCATATCAAAGCAAGAAAGAAAAAGGAATACATGGGGGATTGGAAAAAAAAAGGTGAGGGAAGGTAATGCAAGAAGCTAAGCACTTTCTCTACAAAGAGACTAATGAAAAATGGTTATACATGACTTGGTATAATACTAGGACACCTTTCATAAAGTAAACCCTAAGCTAACACTGCCAGTTTCACATATCATTTGAAAGAGTTGGTCTAGTAATTGTTCTTACCCGTAGGTGGGACACACCTATGTGATAGCCCTCCCACACCTAAGTATGGTAACTTGTTTACAACCATAAGTTAGCAGGACATTTGAAGGTGATACTTATGAGAAGTAATAGTGAAATTTCCTTAATTCTAATAGCTAGGAAATTTAATCTTATATTTTCTAGAGAGTATTTGTCTTTAGAATTTTAATGTGGAAAATAATGTCTAATTGACTACTGGAATATTCAAGAATAAATACAGAAACTGAGGAATAAGGCACACACACAAAATTATTGAAACCATTATTTTTGAACAAATTTCACTAGAAAGACCCTAATGTTGGGAAAACTAGCTAGAAATGAGGGTTTATATTATTAATAAATATTTAGAAATTTGAGAATTACAACATCTACTTGCCTTTCACTAGTAAAGCTCTGGTGAAAAATTTTCTCCACTGACAAAATCAACTGGAAATTCAAATTCCCTTCCACAAAAAAAAAATAATTTGGCCTCTCTCTTCTTATTTGCACCTCCTCTTGCTACTTGTACCAGTGAATGGAAATGTGCACTGTTGGCTCTAGAAAATTCTCTCAGCCTCCAGAAACTCATTGTGGAAACTACACTGCCTCCTGCAACACAGTGAAGTCACTTTCATCTCCTTTGGTAACTAACTATGGAATTGGAAATCGAACTATAGCCTTTGCAACTCGTACTAGGAAAACTAGAAACACGCACTAGCTAAATCGATCTCCCTCTTGTAGAATAATTTGGCCTCCTTTCCTCCTTAGAATGACTGGAAAATATGTGGATAATTTCTCTGGAAATTCTCTTCCCAAACTCTTTGCTAAAACCTTGCTATTGGTGTCTCCCTCCGTGCCCTTTCTATCACTTGAAATCACACTCACTAAGTATCTTTGTGTGCTATCTAAGGCCCCATCGACTTGCTCTTATAATCTCTCATTGAGAAACCAACAACCATGATATAATAGTAATTGATGGATAAGATCATCTTGATCCCATCAAGTGAATTTTCTAGAAGTTTCTAGAGAAAAATAGATTTACCTCAATTAATATGATTAAGGAATTTCTTGTGAAAATTTTTATGGGTATTGGAGAAAATTTGTTCCTTAGCCTCATATACACCATAGAGACTTGAACACTTGTCTGTTGCTACCAAAAACTAATACTTTGTCTTAGTGAGGAAGGTGTTCTCCACTATTTCCATCTTATCCCTGAAGTAGACAAACTTTTCCTTACCAAATGGATTTGTGAGAATATTTCAATCTCTTGATTTGTGGGAACATACTATAGTTGAACTTATCCATATACAACATGCTTTATCTTATAAATTTGTTGAGAGAATATAAATGACCTATCCATAGATCTCAACATGACCTCCCATACATCATTGGTCGTTATGGAGTTGTACTCCTCCACCACGGAATCCTACCACACCTGACGCTGTGCAACCTCATGATAAATGGAAGGCTCTCTATCAATTATCTTTTTTAACCAATGCCTTGTATCTATCTAGTTTTATGTCATCTTTGGTGCTTTCCCTAGGATCTCCCATGAACTCCTTCACATCCTTCAATGTCTGAAGCACATTTGTACTCCTTATTCTGTTGCTAGTTCTTCTTCTTATTGTCTTTCCTTTTGTTCTTCGAGTTAAAATATGGATGCAACTTCCAACACTTCTCCTATGTATGGGCATCAATGTTGCAATGGTTGCTAAGATCTTTGCACTAGTGTGTTGTGGCTATTGTATTTTTATCTTTCCCCATTTCCACTTATTCTTCCCCTCCTTATAAGTTTATTGTTTCTCCTTCTACTTGGATCCAGTTGATTTCCCTTTATTCAGGCCTATGTTCTCCAGAATCATGTCTGTACACAAGCCTCATCCATTGTTCTAGGATTGAATAACACCAATTGATTTCATAGATGGTTTTGTAGACCCCATAGGTACTTTAAGAGTACATATAGGTTCTTTGGGGACATACCCAACATTATGTCCATATTTCTAAACTTCGTGGTGTACTCCTGTATATTCTGCCCTTGCTTTTTCCTAAAGTAGTGCCATTGGATCCACTAGTCCTCGACATACCTAATAAAGTAAAATTGTGATTTTATGAGGGTTTTGAAGTCCTCCCACTTAGTCACTGGAAGTTATTCTTCCAAACTCAGGGTATCTATATAGCTTTCCCACCAAGTCAGGGCATGGTCCTCTAATTTCATCTATGCACATGAAATCTTATGTTCTTCCTCAACATGATGGACACTGAAATAAACTTCTATTTGCTACAAATAGTGATTTAGCTTTAGAGTGTCGATCTCACCTTAGTACATCTTGATATCTGTATTAACTTCCATTTTAAATAGGGACTATGAATGATTCACGACACTTCAACTGGGTTGATCTTTTTTCGGGTCCTTTCTTTGGATAGTTCTCTATTTCTTCCTGATCTCCTAATATCTCTTATGATATGTCCTATGCATTAGAACCCACATCTTCTCCAAATATCTTGAGATTATTGCTTAGGTCCAACATGAGGAGATTCATATTATGGCTTATATCTTCAATTTGTGCTTCCCGCTGCAAAATCCTCTCCTATGTAAGATCATGAGAGTCATTCACAGATTCAATGCCCATGATTAGGATTTTATGACTTTTGGCCTAGATGATATAGATCCCTAACAAATATTCATAGTGTACACAAATAATATTGCTTTGTTACCAATATGATCCATAAATTGCCATGGATATTTCACTAGACAGTTTGTCACACCATATCTTGATAAAAATATATTTAAAAATTAGAAATCTACACTATTAGGATTTTATTTCTCTTTAGATTTTTGGATATATAGATTAATGTTCATAACATATGGATGCAAATTAAAATTATGTAAAAAATATGGAACAATGAAATAAAAACTCACAAGTTACAATTTGACATAAGATATGACCTGTGAAACCCTTTCAGGAGAAAACCTAGGTAGAAGATGAGGTTACTTTGCTCTGTTTCTCTAAATAGAAAGTGGTTGCGAGTATAAAGAAGTATGATCGATGACCCCTAGACTACTGCAGTGCACAAATAATTGATGTTTATTCTATCTCCTATGCCTCCCAACCATTTTTTTATCATCTATGGAACAAACACACTCGAAATAATGGAACCCCTTTTCCTCCTAGTGGCATGGTTATAACATAACTCAATAGCCTACAAATTTTTAGGTTTGACTACCTCAACTCTTAAACAAAGTTACAATATGGACACTTATAGATTATTATTCATCATAATTATGTGGTTAGCCCTTCCTCCATGAATAATGGGGGTTGACATGGTATCCTCTTGAATTATGGTGATGAAAATAGGAAGGTCAAATTTTGAGCGGCATAATGTTTTCATATAGACTCTGATTGATATGATTCTTCCATTGTTGGAAAGGTCTATGTGTCTAGAATACCAAAAAAAAAATAAAAAAAAATCTACTACAAAGTGACAAATTTTAAACCCCGAAAATGTCAATTAATGCATCAAAATGCTCCTGTAAGGTTTCAAACCCCAATTTGCCAAACTCGATCTCACCAGTAAACATGGTCCCATGAGATGATTTCTCCTTTTTTTCCGACTTTAAAAGCATTGAGATGGATGAAAATAAATATAATGATCCAATCCATATCACCCTTATTTTGAAAATTATCCATTCTCATAACATTCTTGAAAAACCAAAAATGGTTACTACTCTGAAATATAAATGGGTCTCTTATCCCAAATGTTGTGAGGTGTAATTGAGACCTCATATGTGAAAGAATCCATTGACTGTTTCTAGGTCATTTACCACTTTCAATAGGTTCAATGGTATTGGGTTTTAAGGGCATGGTTTCTAAAAAGGTATAAATTTTACCTTAGAAAAAAGGTGTTATCTTTTAGCACCAATTTTCACTTCAAGGGTTTATTTTAATATTTTTCCTAGTAACATTATGAGTTTTTTAAAGTCATGGTTGCAAAAGATTGTAATTTTAACCAAAAAAAAATTAAAAAAAAAAATACTTGGAGCACCACTTTTAGCAAAGGAATAAACCCCTAAATGCAATCTCTAAGAAAAAATTATTTTTAGAGAGTTCTTGTCAAGTTGGTAACCATGTTCCTTATCGAGTATAAAGCAATTTATTTGAGAGCGGTATGGTCCACAAAATGACCCTAACTAAGGGCATGTATGGGGTTAAATGTATATTATATGACCCCAATAAGGGGCATACATGGGGTTAAATGTACATGTAATGTGTAAATTCATATATAATATGGTCAACGTGGTAATGAAGTGGCAACATGTGCAACGTGTGAACAATTTTATATAGAGATCATGTAGTAAGTATTGAGGACATGTGATTTAGATACATGAATGTATTTGGGTATTTGGAGGATTTTCTCCTATTTCATATGGAGTTAATGTTCAATTTATCTCTCTTCTCTATCTTGGATTTGTGTACCACACTCACAATGATGTAAATGGAGTGTACTTCTAGTTTCCTATGATATTTTGAATATTTGGAGCACAACATTTGGTACGAGAGCTATGATCTTAGGGTTTTGCCACTCGAAATAAGACATCTTGGAATTTTCATTATAAATGTTTTTATGGGAAGTTCATATAGTGAAATCTTGAGAATATTTGGGAGAAATTTCAAAGTGAAATAGGTAAAAATCTTAGATTCTTATTGCTGCAATTTTAGAGATATAACTTGTGGAAGTTAGTGATTATGACTGATCCATAAATTAGTCTCAAACAAGCCATCTTTTTATTTTTGCTATAATATTTTTCTATTAAGTTTAAGATAGTGAAATTTACGAGAATAAGGAAATATGGAGAAGAAAATATGTAAAAAATATCAAAATCTAATTCATTATATATACATGTATATATTCTTTAGAAGTTAGGGTTTGAGAATAGTCCTAAAATCAATATCAAATGAGTCATCTTAAAATTTTGACTATAATTTCTTTTTTCAAAAGCTCTAATCTACAAAATTTCGCTAACACAAATGGGTCATATCAATGTGTAGATGGTACATATTTTAGGTCATTATACGTTATAACTTTAGAGATATACCATATAGAAGTTAGGGTTGGTGACTAGTCTAGAAACTAATTTCACATGAGTCAAATTGATATTTTCATTGAAAATGTTCTTAGAGAAGTTTCAAGTTGTGGATTTTTTAAGCGTTGTGGGGACACATAGAACTATTTTAGGTAAATATTCTAGAATCATATTTGAAAAATTGAACACATGACACACTGTAAAAGTTCACTCTTAGAAATGGTCTAAAAATCATAAAGTTTTAAAAAAATTACTATAATGTTCACTTGACACATCAAATTTTAGTTATAACTATGGTTTTGTAAATAATACATATCATAGTACCAGAATCTCGAATTTTAGACTTAGAAGTGGTTAAATTATGGCATGTATATTTACCATTCAGTAACATAATGTTGTTGAGAACTTCTGGAAACCTGTGTATTTTGTTCGAAGAGCCCAAAGTTTCAGGTTAACACTTCACCCATGTTCAGGGGAAAACAACTTAACTAATGATAGGAAGCTTAAATTTTATATATACATTAGAGTAACACTTCACCCATATTCAGGGGAAAGAAGCTTAACTAATGATAGGAAGCTTAAATTTGAGATATACATTAGAAAAACACTTCACCCATCTTGAAGGGAAAGAAGCTTAACTAATGATAGGAAGCTTAAATTTTAGATATAGATTAGAAAAAAGTCAGGTAAAAGTACAAACTCTTCAACAAGGTTTTAAAAGGTATGTTAACTTCAAAAAATCATAAATTTTGATTAGAATGTTTGCTTTAGGTGATTCAAAATATGCTAGAAACATAAAAAATAGAAGATTATATTGTAAAAATGATAATAAATATATTGAATCATAAAAGATAAAATTTTGAGTTTTAAGTTGAATTTTTGTGTTTGACCTTACTTAAGAATTGATAACAGTACCTATATTTACATGAGAGGTAGATATAGATGAACTTAATACTATAGAATGGTTGAGGATGGTAAAGGAATATTATCCATATCCATGTTAGATTGATTTTACTTTTGAGGGTGAATCTTCAATGCGGTAGAAAAGATTTCATAGGGGTATTAGATTACATGCCACTTGGATTTGAAGAATTGTTCTAAAAAATGGGGCAATGATTAAAAAATGAAACCAATATATAAAATTGAAGATGATTTAAAGGAAGAAAAAGAAGAGACCAAGAGGAAAGATAATGAACTATCTAATTTTTAAAACTTTAATGAAACTCTCATTAGGGAGATTCAATAGTTCAAACATGGAAAGAATATAAAGAGGAATTGGAAAAGGGAAGATTCAAGGGAAGAATTGAAAATGAAAGAATAAGAAATATGTATTTACTAAACTATTGTAGCAGCTGCAACACCCTCCAAAATTTTGGCCCGCATCCAATTTCAGAGCCTCCTTTGAGAGTTTTACTTGATGTCTGGACACACTTGGGTTAACCCCGTGAGCTTGTGTGAGTTTTCGCACCAACCTTGCTTGATCGTTCGACAGACAACTTTTGAATGTCGATGTCAATGTCATTCTTGCAACCATCTTCTCGTCATACACAAGGTCTTCACTTTGTGTGTACATGTTGTGTTCAGTATGTAAACATCTGTCGCGCTCACACACGAAGTCATATGCACTGTCGCACAAGTGTCATCATGATCATCCGACGATCAATCATGAGCATCATGCTTGTTTCTCACACCATCGGTCAATCATGTTGAGCATGTGCATATGGATGGTTTGAGTCATCTCGTCATCAAGTCATGTAAGTGTGTGTTTGCAAGTTCATGTATGCATATTTTCACTTGCTCACACACTTAGTCGTTTTGTTGAAGTTCTGATGACCGGATCACCCTCTGACAGCAAAACCTTTGCCCTGCCATCAACTCGATCGGCTGTCACCTAGAACAACACAAAAGCACCAAGCAAGATATTTCAAGTTACGCTACCCGCAAGTTGATCAATCAATCTTCATGTTGGTCAATAGGAGAGTTTGACCCGACAATCACCCTGGGACTAACTCCACTCAAAAATTGCACAGAGGCTGCAGACCTTGCCTAATCCACTGACTAAGAAAATTGTGTAGACAGGTTGGATAGAAACCCAGTGCCCATCCCTGTCTCCCTTAGAAAATTGCATAGTTTTTCCAGCTAGTCCACTAGTTAGTCGGCCTGCTACTCACCTGGAAAACACCAATTTCATGAGAAATCACTTTGCTTCCCAGCAATCCACTTAGCTCAGAAAATGTGTAGAGGTGATCAGCAAGCTAGCCTCCCAGCATCAACGCATTTTTTCCCACCGGCAACTCCAAGCAACCCGCTGCCAATTCCCTCAAGGAATTGCATAGTTTTTGTTGCCAATCTCCCAGCAGCTAACTGTCGATCCCCTCCAAAATTGCGTAATTTTTTCTACCAAGATCCCAGTAGCAAGCTGAAAGTTCCATCCAAGAATTGCACAGTTTTGGCAACCAGGATCACGCTGCCCACTCCTTCCAAAATTTGCGTAGATTTTAGCTGCCCAACCTAGACTGCCTGGATTGCTCCTCCAAAAAATTGCACAGTTTTGTCCTCCAGATGAGCCAGACCCCGCGGACAGCCACTGTCGATCTGAGTTTCCCATCACCATTTCCCAATGACTTTTGCGCAGTTTTCACCAGTAGTACTTGAAGCCTCCATCCCAACTCGAAGCTTGCAACCTTGTCTTCTCTCCCCGTCACCTGCATCTGAAATGATCATGCATCATGGTAGACTAGGAGGTTTATGGATTTGATGTCATCTCGTCATGAGTGACTACAGATATAGGTACACAAAAAAACATGGCGTGACGACAGATGGGATGAACAGAGGGAGTACATGTAGAAGGACATGTTCACCAATGGATGAACAAATTATGCATGCAAAGAGTTGCGTTCGCAAATGAACGACCATGCAAAGATGTGTTCGCACACAGATGGACAGACGAACATGCACTTTTCGCAAACAGATGTACCTATCAAGCATGCAAACATATAAGCCGGGAGCAACATGCGAATGCAACATCAAGCGAACCCAACAACCATCAAAGACTCCATGCACTTTGCCATGTGCAGGTGAAGTTATGACACACCTGAGGACATCCATCACCCAACAACATGAATGTACCAACGCTGTCATGTCGAGTCTTGTGATGAGTCATGTCGTCCACATCTGCAATGTGGTCCATACTATTAATTAATGTAATGTAATGTGGAAGTCCAAGAGACCCACTTGTCATATGAAGATTCATGTAAAGTCGAAAGGTCATGGAAGTCAAACAGTCATGAGGGAAGTCGAGCAACCACAAGGGTCAGTTTCACCCTTGGCTATAAATACCCTCTCATTTGTACATGCAAGTGACTTTTCACCTCGACTCCTCCCACATAGCCTTGAGAGTCTGTAATATTTTCTTTGAGGAGTAAGTAGTGGCTTCAACACCCCATCCACAGGGTTAGTGATGTATAGTGTAACGATGTGTCTTGGAACTTTCGCTTAACTTAGAAGCCTGCTAACAGGCCAACACGTTTTCACATGTGTTGTAACTATTGTATTACTAATATTGAACACATGTAATGCATGTTGCTTTAACCTGTGTTTAACACTTGAACTCATTCAATAGTTGTAATACATATATATTAATGAAAATGTTTTGTGTGAGTTGTTAACATTGTCCTAACCGTGTTGGCTACCTTCCTAGACATCAGACAGACCTTTCACGTAAAATTTTAAAATTTCTATAACGACCACCGCACTCGCGTGGACTCCTCCGTTGTGTATTGTAAGTGTTATATTTCCTTGGGTGTTGTGGCTTCCACATCCGTGTGGATTGCTCCTCTGGAAGTTGTGCACGTCCTGTTGTGTTGTGTGTCCCTAACAGAGTTAGGTCTTCCTCCAATCCGACTTGGGACTCACTCCCACCCTCTCCCTCTACAATGAAAGAAACATTGACACAAGTAACACTAGTAATCACGAGGCACATGAATCTTACTACTCAAAGATAAATCAGGCCACTCTCTTGTGTTGACAAGCAAGAGCTGAGGCAAATATTTAAGATAATGGCAACCGGGCCATCATATCGGATGGGACTCCCACAACAAACGGTGTGAGGTCTAGTTAGGACTTCATACCGGGGTGATCCCCTGAACGTTGGTGGGTCCATCACATCAACATAAACCATAATATAAAACTATTAGATGAAATCAAGAGATAGAAAGAAAAATTTAACACCCTGCCTCACATTTCCCCATTTTAACATACTTACCAGGGTAAATATGAGCTGAGAGTTACTACGCATGACCCAACTTCCAAGATGCAGTTATGAAAATGGGATCTAACTTGCCAAAACTTATTTTCATTTCTCATACATTTTGTAAAACAATTTGCAAGCAAAAATCATTCAAATATTTTTGTATTCAAATACTTGAGTAACATTTCTCTTATATACCTTTTTTCAAAAAATTTGTATGAGATTAAATAAGAAACATTGCACTTATTCTACTTGTAACATACTATTTGAAAACATGCCACATAATCATGCAAATTTTCAAATTCCTTGCATGAAACTATTCAAATTCCTTGTAGAAATAGATCAACTGCAATAACATTAACAAAACTATCCATCCACAAAACAACATACTCATTGGAGAATTTCATCAAACAATTTGTATGCAATGAATCATTGAACCATTTAAGAATTTCATCATACACTTTGAAAGAAAACTAATATATTGAATGGCTTAGTGCCTATATCCCAAATTGTAGAAATGCAAGTTATGGGAAATGAACTAGATGATTAGTGAGATTTTACCACACTAGGTTTCAAGTTTCAACTTCTAGAAATTAATATATGAAAATTTATAACAAAAATAGCAACACAATCCTATTTGGTGCACAATTCTAGGAGTATTCAAGAAGCTCAACTTACACTGATCATATATCCTAAAATATAACGACCCAACATCTAAAAATTTTACCATATTATCAGAGGAATTTCCCCTCAATGTGGATAATTTTTCAGCTCCCGATATCACCCAGAAGAAAAGTCATAACATAAATTTCAACATGATCAGTTTGAGGCTTGATTTTAGGAGCATTTAGAAGGCTCGAATTCCTTTTCTCATATCCACTAAAATATTGTGAACCAAAATTTGAATTTTTTACCATAATATCAGTGGGATGTTCCCTAAATGTGTACAAATTTTCAACTCATGAGACCACCCAAAAGAAACATTATAACAAAAATTCCAACATGACCTATTCAAGATGCATTTTAGGAAGGTCATCTTCCTTAGATCATAGTTCCTAAATACTGTAAACCAATATTGTGAACATGGTAATTGTAAGTCATGGATGCATATTTTTCTCATTGTTTTCATTGGTTTGATAAAAAATTCATCAAGAAATATTGCTTCCCTCTCATACTAGATGCAATAAAACACTGATTAGGTCATGCATCCATATAAATTATCCATAAACCTATCAAAACCATGAACAAGATCAATAAAAAGAGCACTTCATGTAACATTCACTTAAACAATAATTGAACTATGAAAAACTAGTGACATAATCCACACATCAAACTAGAATTTATGCTCATTGATCTCATTAAAGAATACACATAATAACATATGCATAGTGCCAACCAAGTTAGGGACTTCCATGTACCAGTCGACCATAGATTGAGTTGAACTAAATCTTTCTTCTGGAACAATCACCCCCATGCTACATTCCAAGCCTAAATTTAGGATTACATGGGATAAAGAAAAACAAAGCCAACCAAGGAATCTAGAGGAAACCATCTCCACCCTAAAGTCGTGGTGATTTCACCTAATATTATGTCTAGAAATCACAAGAACGAATATAAGCTAAGATGCTTCAGATTTTATTCACCTACCTAGAAGAATTTTCCTGTCTCCACCCACTTATTAAGAATTCCAGGAGAAAACAATCTCCACCCTTAACCCTTTGGAATTTACTATAGACCACCTCAACTAGGATCCAAAATCTATTGGCATCCAAAGCTCAACGAAAACAAGGAATTCACTACATCATGGCTATCCAGGAAAAGACATACGACAATGATGTACATGAATAACAATACATGAAAATCCCATGCTAAAGACAAAAAAAATGACCCACAAACAAATGTGTGAACCATGCATTCAAAGCCTAACAAGAAAAATCAAACATGCATGTTGTTATCTGCAAAATTCCTCCTACTAGTTTCTCTTTTCTCTATTATTTTCTGCCCTTTACTACATGTTTCTCGATCCTTCTTCTTGTCTGCCAATTGAATTCCTCTTGTGCTTCTTTCTTATCTCTTTCTTGTGTGTTTTTTGACTTACTTGATTTTTCCATGCTTTCCTTGCTCTTTTCCCCAAAAGAGAGTGCTAGGATGTTCTCTTTCCCATTTATTTTATTTTCTCTTTCCTTTTTTCTTTATTTTCTCTTTCATGAATATTCTTTTACTATTTTTATCCTTTTCTTGTCTCTTCATCTTCCCCACTTGCTAAAGTGGATTTTTTTTTTTCATTTTCCTTTATTTCTTTTCACTTTTCCACATGTCATTTCTAGCCTATACTAATTGATTTATCATTTATTACTTTTTTCTTCCTGGCAGTGCCAATTTCCATAGCCAATAAATAATTAACTGCAAGTGGATCTTAATTTAATGTTTTTCTCCACATTCAAATTGCACTACATGTCCCATGACCTTGGCTTTGTTTTTCTTTTATAATGTCCATACATTATTTTTTTTACATGGAAATTTAACCCAGGGTTGTTACAAACCCATCCCCCTTGGGGGAACATCATCCTTGGTGTTCTATGATGCTTATGACAAAACAAAATTGTTGAAAAACTTGACAAAATACTATTTATGGAGCTTTATAAACACAACTCGATACAATATTTACAATGACAAATTTATGAAAACATGACAAACATATTGCTTATGGAGATTTATAAATAGAACTCGATACAATATTAACAGAGATATACACATATATACATATGCACATTTGCTTCAACGAACAAATAAAAATTATGCAATTCCTATATCTAATGAACAATAAGGGAATCCAGAGGTTCACACCTCCATGCTAATCAACAACAAGGGAATATAGAGGTTGACACCTCCACCATCAAGAGTAGTACCAAGGATTCACCTCTATCCCATGAAATCTAGAATCCACTGCTAAAATCAAACCCTGAATAAAAGATCTTTAGAAATGATCCCTGCAAGTATTGACTCAATATTGGTCTCTTTCCAAGTTTTCCAGGGCTCTGGGGACCACTATCTCAACCCAAATCCTCTAGTAAACCCAAACTATAATAGGGCTCCAAAAATTAATATCTCAACCTACATCCTCTAGGGAACCTAAGTTATTACAAGGCTCCAGAGATTTTCTCTTCAACAGTTCCTTGCTCTGCCTACTTGTCTATTATAGACATATTTGGGAACTGCAACCCCAATCACATATGTCCATAAAACAAGGGCCTCTAAGTCCCTAAAAGTGTTGTTTCATACCCTAAAAGAGCAAGGTCAGCTGATTACATCATCTACCAGAAGTTCTCCATGAAAAACTACTCAGAACTGGTCAAAACTGGACCATACAGACTACTCAATGCTAAGGGTGTGATGCATCTCACCTGCCACATGCAAAAAGTGTGATTCATACTGGAAAGCCATTATGTAGGGTGTGATGAGCAAGAGTAGACAAATGGCAGAGACAGTTTGCAAGGTGGATGATCATGGAATCTTCCAGAAACTTCTCCTGTGACACTTGCCTCTCTGAATTTGCCCAGGGATGAGTAAGACATCATGAAATCTCCATGTGGAATTGAGAACTATCAGAGAGATGACACTAATCACAATCCCAGAAGCTTACTCACCCACCTGCAAACATCTATATATGGATCCCTCATCCCAGAGATCCAAAGGCTAGAATCTTGTATTTTTGTAAGGAAGTGTTGTTGGTTTCGTTGTGGAACATCATAATGTTGGGTGATCTAAGCTTTTCATGAGGTGAAGAAGGGATTTCATGCTGGGAGGATGACGTTGGGTTAGATCAATGGGTTGTAATCCTCTCTTCTACTCTTTCTATCAATAAAGCTATTTGAGTTTTCGTCCACATTTCTATATGTTTGAGTTGATATATGCATTTGTGTGGTCAATATATATCTGGTCCTATATTGTTTATGATTGTAGATCTCGGTGCTTTGATGGTACTATGCTGCTTTGACATTACAGGTGCTCTTTGAAGTGGGGTAAACAAGGGAGAAGCGGCAAAGATATGTCAAAGGGGGGAGGAAACAAGCAAGGAGCCAAGCGAAGGACTGAGGTTGGTACTCTTTGCTTCTCTCCCATCTAATTCTCATAAAGGAAAACACAAGTAACTTTAGTTTGTTTGTTTCTAAGATAGCTACCCATCTTAGTGGGACTAGAAGCTCTGCATGGACACTAGATTTCCCGATAACAAAATGGCGACTCTGCTGGGGAGCGAATAGCTTGTTTGCTTGTTTCTAGTTTGTTTACTTTCTAAACTATAGACGGAGATTGAAGTTATGCCAGCTAGCCTTTGAACTACTTTTGCTATGCAACTGCAAAGTAGATAAATGTTGCTTCAGTTAATCTCTGGGTTAGTTTATGAATTAAACATCTGACTTGCAAACATCCTAATTGCCCTAGTGGTGGCTCAAGTAACCTCATTAGATCAGCCCCTACACTTTGTATTTACTGACTATCATTTGATCAGCCTAAATCCCTGAACTAAGCTACAAACTGTGATCAAAAACCAAGTTAAAGTCTCGTCCCTGGACCATCGCACTATCTCCTTTAGGCAATCTAGATGCATCGCACCTCCCATGTGCACTAGGTGAGATGCATCACTATTTCCCTATGTTACAGTTGCGATGATCAGATAAGACTGTTTTTGCCTCCAGATTTTGGTTTTTCTTCATTCTCTTCAACTTTATTGAGGAGTTTTGCTATCTGTGATCAGTATACCACTGTTGAAACTCCCTTCCTTTGCATTATTTAGCCTCCATTGTACAAAGAATTGTGAATGTTTTTATGTATTTTTCGCCATTTACAGTTCTCCTTTACAAAGAAGTAGCTTAATCGAACTGTCGTCTTTTGATTTGGAAGTGGCACAAGTGTCGTTTTTAGTCAAAGAAAAGAATCCTACTATTCCTAATGGTCGATTACACTATTACTCCTGTATTTGGTTTGAATTAATAGTATTTCAAGTGTCAAAAGTAGTTTTCAATTCAAAATCGCAAAGTGTCATCCTTGTCTTCCTTTCGTATTTTGAAGAGAAAATTGTTAGTATTGTCGCTTTGAAAGAAAAGATAGTTCAAATTTGTACTTAACATTCTTTTTATCATTCACACATTAAGAAAGCGGAAAACAAATACATGCATGTGCATTTGCATTTAGACTGCTTGTTGATTTTGATTTAGGACAGTGCATCTAGTGTGTGCTCTATGCTCTATGCTGAAAGAATCTCGCTTCTCTTTCCTTAGTAGCTAGGATTTTCATTGCAAAAAGGAGAGTAAACGACTATTTATCATCTTAGATTGCATATTTAGGAATTGTATATCTACATCACACGGTAAACCCTAAAGGAAAACTTCTTAAGAAAGATCAACTATAAAATAAATTCAATGAACATAAAAAACACTTTGGAACCTAACACACAACATTTGGAAGTCTAGGCCAGAGACGTATTCTGGCGTCGTAAAGCCTGGTAACTATCGCTTTCATCGTAGGTTGGGTGATTCCTCCTCTTTGATACAATAAGTGCCAGTACGGACTTGTGCTCCCACGTACCATCGAGTATATATTGGGAGACCACAATAGGCTATATCCTTTATCCTTAGGAAGCCGTGTCTGCCGCCCTATCGACCACAATGCACTGAACACAACATTCAGGAAGATTGACTGCCGTACCATAAAAAGTATTCTGCAATTTTGTAATTGGTTTGGTAATCCCTCTTTCTAGATTTCCAGAGTAGTCTCTTTCATTCCTTTTCAGACTCCTTAAAGGAAAAGGTCCATCTAAGCGCTTGTCACTTCAGGCTCATTAAAAATCGAAGGCGACTAGATTCATCTTTAGCTTTTTCTTGACTCTTAAAAATTGAAAAAGAAGGTTGTGTCAAAGCGTCATAAAATTTATTTTAATTGGAATAACGTCACTGTTCCCTCATTGGTCTTAGGTTGAGAAAATGGAGTCCACCAACCAAGGGTTTCCCCTTGAGGGAAATCCTAGTCCTTTCTCTTCTTGGGGGGATGTTGGTGCACCTCACATGGCCACATTGTCCCTTCTAGGACTGACAATTGGCCTGCCAGTATGGCTCTTCTCGACCTCTGTCGTTCAAAGCACTGTGTTTCCTAAGCAATCAAATCGGCAACCAGATGATACTAAAGTTACCCCCCAACCTTCTACTTCATTTGTTTCTCCCTCTCCTCCTTCCTCTTCGCTTAGTAAAGTTGGTAAAACTAAAAACCAAGTAATTGAGAAGAAGAAGAAAGGGAAGTATTAGAAGAAGAAGGAGACAATAGCCAAAAGGGGCAACCGTACATCGTCTAGAGAAAATCCACACACTACACCATCCAAACCTAAATCTCCATGTGTCATTTGCAAAGGGGACCACTATCATCGAGATTGTCCTTGCATCCCATGGATCTTAAGGGACTGGTCTCCCCGCTTGCACAAACTGGTGTCGTCAACCTCTGACGATATTGTTGAGAGTACACTATCAACTAGTGAAAATGAAGTCAATGGAAAAAAAGGAAGATATAAATTTCCTTGTAGACTAGGTGAAGGTGATCATGCCGTCCACTATTGTCCCTTCCTAGACGAAGCTAAAAGAGTCTTGGATAATCGTCCTGCTTCACCACTATGGCTTCCTCCTGGATACAAGAAACTCTTGCCGAGTCCATCGCTAGTTGAAAATTTGGCTGACACACCTTTGCGGTTGGTTGAAGCATCTATCATTGAAGATAAACCCTCTGAATCCACACCGGACCAAAGTCAGCTGGTCGAGATGGCAGTCAACCCAGTCTTGTCTTCAGAGGGTCCACCTTTAGATGATACAGTCACTAAGGAGAATGAGAATGACACCGTTCAAGTTCTCTTCGTAAACACAGACTCTGTTGAACATGGGGGAAACCTGCCCATTCCTTTACCGCAGGAAGGAAATTCATCAGAGACGTATCCGGCCATTTATTCGGTCCCACCTCCAAGCAACCTAGTCATTTCCTTCGATTGGAACCTACTAGATAGACCCCATCTACCATCTAATGTACCATTCTGAATCATAGTACAAGCTTATAGAATGGTCATGGTCGGTACTATCATAGATGAAGGAGCTTCTGTTAGTATCCTTTCCTCAATTGCTTGGAAAGTGCTTGGTTCGCCATCGCTTCTGCCTGAGATGCGAAATCTGACAGGCTTCGACAAAGGAACCAGTCGACCATTAGGGATCTTTCCAAATTTTCCTATACGTTTGAGAGGGAAACCCGTTTATCTGAACGTAATGGTAGTCCAAGGACCTTTAGATTACAATCTACTCCTTGGGCATGACTGCATTTATAGCATGGGAGCCATTGTCTCCTCGCTCTTTCGAGTGATGTGTTTTCCGCATGAAGGCAGAGTGGTTCAACTCGTAGACCAGCTTTCATTCCCTAGCTCACACATAGCTATTAGTCAAATTCCATCCCTAACTGGTGTTTTTACGCAAGGAATGCCTCATCAGTCTCCAGTCCATCCACCTAATGAGCATGATTGATTCAGTGATTGTGACTGAAACCCAGGGGGCATGCACCCTGGCCTACTCCGGCAGGAAAACCTCAATTATAAGGTGAGTGTCTGTGTAGGAATATGACCAGTCTGACACACCCGTCCATTTAGGAAAATGGGATAAGACTGGAATAAGATACCTCTGTCAGAAGGTAGGCCTTTCCTAACAGAGCAAATGTTTTGTCTGCAAATTGAAGGGTAACCTGGAAACTCTACTTCATTATACTTGGGGGCATGCAAACCTTTTTGTACACAAGTGAGAAAGGCCAGCATAACGCTAACTCCATAGTTTTTTCTAACTTCAACTGCTTAGGTTAAGTGATTGGTCGGATCGACCATCCACCTTTGCAGGGGCCAAATGGCACCAACAAAGTAAAGGAAGAGTTTTCCTACCTAACCACGGTAGTTAATTAACCCCTAGGATAGTAGTTGGTCATTCCTAGCTTGCATGCGAAAGGCACCAGAGAAAAATTTCGAATGGTGCAAGCTCCCTAAAAAATGAACCTATCGATGAGACATCCTTATTATACGACTAGCACGAGTAGTTTTACGTAAAGTTCAAGCTCGTTAAAAATTAAACCTAAGCAATAAGCATTTGTTCCATCAAAGTTTAAGCTCATTAAAAAATGAACCAACCTCTGGTAAATAACCATTGCAAAGACATTATCATCATCTTTTTGAGCCTTGGTCATGTTCTTACCATCACCTCCACTCTGTTTTAGCCGATCATACGCCTCCATTTGATTGTTTACCCCTTTTGAGGAGCAGCTGTGACGAGTGATTCTATTAGCCATCTTCTTTGCTCTGTCGTGATTGGAAACTTCCAAACCTTACCTGGAACCAGCTGCTACCCGAAAGTTTCACTCGTTCCTCAAAAAATGAGTCTCCTTTAATCTCTCTTCATCTGACTCGTAAAATATGAAAAGATTGCCGAGAAATTGGCCTGTCCAGCTTGTTAAAACAATCGAAAGTGCAATCCCTCCTCTAGATTTTAATCTTTTTGGACCCGAGGGATCATTACACAAAAATATCGAGTGCTTGTCTTGTTCAGCTCATTAGAACTATCGAAAATTAATCCCTTTCGTATTAAGGAATTTAGACTTCTGTGATCCATAACATTGTTTAGAGAATTTTCGGCGAAATCACATAAATATTCTTTTGTCGACGCGTTTCGAACCAACCAGTGTGGTTCATCGTCAAGACAAGTTGAAGAACCAATCCAGCTTAGCTTGTTAAATAGTATGTGCAGAGACTCCAACGGCTATATTTCCAACGGTTAATTCTGACCTAATGACCCGAGTCAAACCAATAATAATCTTGTTATATTTAATTATTATTATTCTAAGAAATTAGTTAAATTAGGTAAATTATATAATAAAAGTAT
>APFE030245851.1:428924-451058 GCA_000404065.3 Pinus taeda
TGCATATCACCTTCCCAGTGTAAAGGGTGTGATGCATACTGAATGGCCCCTCTGTAGGGTGTGATGGTCGGGAATGGACAAATGGCAGGGACAATTTGCGAGGTGGAAGATCATGGAATCTTCCAAAAGCTTCCCCTCTGTCACTTTCCTCTCTGTTTCCGACCAGGGATGAGTAACAGATCATCAGGCTCCAAGTGGAATCAAGAACTATCAGAGAGAGGACACTAATCAAAACCCCAAAATATGACTCACCCCCCTACAATCATCTACATATGGATCCCTCATCACAGAGATCCGGAGGTTGGAATTTTGTATCTTGTAGAGAAGTGTTGTTGGTTTTTTGGTGTAACTTCATAGTGTTGGGTGATATAAGCTTTACTTGTGGTGAAGAAGGGCTTTCTTGTTGGAGGATGATGCTGGGTTAGAGCTATTGGTTGTAATCCTCTTTCTCTTCTTGATATTAATAAAGCTATACAAGTTTTCCTCCATATTCTTGTATGTTTGATTATATATGCATTTGTATGGTTAACACATATCTGGTCCTGTGTTATTTATGAATATAGATCTATGTTCTTCGATAGTTGTATGTTGCTTTCATTCCACAGGTGCTCTTTGAAGCTAGGCAGATGAAGAAGAAGCGACAAAGATCTATCAAGAAGGAGAGGAATCAAGTAAGGAACCAAGCGCAAGACTAAGGTTGGTGTCCTTAGTTCCACTCTTATCTATTTTCATAAAGGAAAATGAAAGTAAACTTTACTTGTTTGTTTCTAAGATAGCTACCAGTCTTAGTGGGAATAGCAGCTCCGAGTGGACACTATTCCCGGTAACAAAATGGCGACTCCACTGGGGAGGGAATAGATTGTTTGTTAGTCTATCTTTGTTTGTTTTATAAACTTACAGACAGAGCCTGAAGTCAAGCCAGACAGCCTTCAAACTGCATTTTTTATACAAATGCAAAGTAGATCAATGCTGCTTCAGTCTATCTCTAGGTTTTGTTTATGAATTAAACAATAAATCTGCAAACGTTCTAATTGCCCTAAGTGGTGGCTCTAGTAACGTCCTTAGATCAACCCCTGTGATTTACATTTACTGAACATCACTTACTTGGCCTAAATCCCTAAACTGAATTGCAAATTGTGAGCAAAAAATGGTTAAAAGTCTCGCACTGTTACCATCGCACCCTCCCTTCAAGGTAGTCTATACGCATCGCACTTCCTGTGTGCAGTAGGTGCGCTGCATACTGATTTCCCTGTGTGACAGGTGCGATGGTCAGGGAAGGCTAACTTTACCTTCAGACTTTGATTTTTTCTTCACCATTTTCAGTTCCATTCAGGAGTTTTGCTATCTATGGTCAGTATATCTCTATGAAAACCCCCTTCTCTTACATCATTCCACCTCTATTGTGCAAAGAACTGTAAGTGTTTTTATGTATTGTGCGCCATTTTCAGTTCTCTTTTGAAAAGAAGTAGCATAGCCGAACTGTCGTTTCTTAATCTGAAAGTGTCGTAACTGTCGTTTTCAGTCATAGAAGACAATCCCATTATTCTTGATAGTCGATTATACCATTACTCCTGTATATGATTTGAATTAGTAGTTTTTAAAAGTGTCGAAAAGAAATTTTCATTTCAAAATCGCAAAGTGTCTCCCTTACCTTAACTTCATTTTGAAAAGAAATTTGTTGAGTATTGTCGCTTTGAAAATAATTCAGATTTGCACTTAGCTTTCTTATTGTCATTTATAGATTAAGCAGGCTGAAAACAAATACATGCATGTGCATTTTCATTTAGACTGCTTGGTTTGATTTAGGACAGTGCATTTAGTGTGTGCTCTGTGCTCTTTGTTGAAAGACTCTTAACTTTCTTTCCTTAGTAGCTAGGATTTTCATTGCCAAAAGAAGATTAAACAACTGTTTATCATCTTAGACTGCATTTTAGGAATTGTATACACATCACGTGGTGAACCTGAAAGGAAAATTTTTAAACAAGATCAACTTAAAATAAATTTAACGAATCTAACAACGCTTTGGAACCTAACACACAACATCTAGAGGTCTAGGCTAGAGACGTATTCCGGCGTCGTAAAACCTGGTAACTGTTGTTTTCATTGTTGGTTGGGCGATTCCTCCACTCTGAGACAGCAAGTGCCAATACGGACTTGTGCTCCCACATACCGTCGAGTATATATTGGGAGACCACAATAGGTTGCATCCTTTATCTTTAGGAAGCCGTGTCTGCCGCCCTATCAATCACAATGCACTGAACACAGCATTCAGGAAGATTGACTTCCGTACCGTAAAAAGTATTATGCAGTTTTTCAATTGGTTTGGTAATCCCTCTGCCTAGATTTCCAAAGAAGTCTATTTTGCTCC
Source organism: Pinus taeda (assembly GCA_000404065.3). NCBI lineage: Eukaryota > Viridiplantae > Streptophyta > Pinopsida > Pinales > Pinaceae > Pinus > Pinus taeda. The sequence continues at coordinate 431,293 of APFE030245851.1, forward strand.
TTTTTAGACTCCTTAAAAGAAAAGGTCGATCTGAGCACTTGTCACTTCAGGCTCATTAAAAATCGAAGGCAACTAGAGTCATCTTTTGTTTTTTCTCGACTCTTTAAAATTGAAAAAACAAGTTGTGTCAAAGTGTCTAAAATTTATTTTAAGCAGAATAACATCACAAGTTCCCTCGTTGGTCTTTAGGTTGAGAAAAATGGAGTCTACCAACCAAGGATTTCCCCTTGGAGGAAATCCTAGTCCTTTCTCCTCTTGGGGAGATGTTGGTGCACCCATATGGCCACATTGTCACTTCTAGGGTTAATGAATTGTTTGCCCATATGGCTCTTCTCTACCTCTGTCGTTCAGAATACCGTAATTCCTGAATAGTCAAGTCAGCAACTAGATGATACTAGAGTTGCCCCCCAACCTTCTACTTCGTCTGTTTCTCCCTCCCCTCCTTCCTCTTTACTTGATAAAGCTGGTAAAGCTCAAGATCAAGTAACTAAGAAGAAGAAGAAGCAGAAAGAGAAAAAAGAAAAGAAGAAGAAGGAACCAAAAGCGAAAAGGGGTAACCAGGTGTCGTCTAGCAAAAATCCTCACACCACACCGTCTAAACCTAAATCTCCATTTGTCATTTGCAATGGAGACCACTGTCACCGAGATTGTCCCTGCATCCCTCAGATCTTAAGGGACTGGTCTCCTCGTTTGCACAATCCGGTGTCGTCAACCTCTGATGATCATGCTGAAAGCACACCATCAACCAGTGAAAGTGAAGTATCTGGACAAAAAAGGAATCCCAGATTTCCTTGTAAATTGTGTGAAGGAAATCACGACGTCCACCATTGTCTCTTCCTAGACGAAGCTAAAAGAGTTTTGGATGACCGTCTTGCTTCACCGCTACGGCTCCCTCCTGGATATAAAAAAACTCTTGCCAAGTCCACCACTGGTTGAAAATCCAGCTGGCACGCCTTTGTGTTCGGTCGAAACGTCTATCATTGAAAATGAACCCTCTGAATCCATACCAGACAAAAGTCAAAAGGTCGAGGCGGCAATTGACCCAGTCTTGCCTTCAGAATGTTCATCTTCAAATGATACTATCACTAAAGAGAAAGAGAATGACATCGTTCCAATTCTTTTCGTAAACACAGACTCTGATGAACTTGGGGGCAGTCTACCCATTCCTTTATCGCAGGAAGGAAGTTCATCAGAGTCATATCCGACTGTCTATTCGGTCCCACCTCCAAGCAACCTAGTCGTTTCCTTCGACTGGAATCTACTAGGCAGACCCTGTATACCAGCTAGTGTACCATTCCGAATCATTGTACAAGCTTACAGAATGGTCATGGCTGGTACCATCATCCATGAAGGGGATTCTATGAGTATCCTTCCCTCAACTGCTTGGAAAGCGCTTGGTTCGCCATCGCTTTTGCCTGAAATGAGAAATCTGACAGGCTTTGACAAAGGAACCAGTCGACCGCTAGGGATCCTTCCAAATGTGCCCATTACTTTGAGAAGGAAAACTGTTCACATGAATGTGATGGTAGTTCAAGGACCCCTGGATTATAATCTACTCCTTGGACGCGACTATATTTATTGCATGGGAGCCGTTGTCTCCTCACTCTTTAGAGTAATGTGTTTTCCGCACGAAGGCAGAATGGTCAAGCTCATAGACCAACTGTCGTTCCCCGGTTCACACATAGCAAATAGTCAAATTCCATCCCTAAATGGTCTTTTCATGCAAGGAATGTCTCATCGATCTCCAGTCCGTCCACCTGATGAGCGCAAGTGATTCAGGAGGATGTGACGGAAACCCAGGGGGCATGCACCCTAGTTTGTTTCGGCAGGAAAGCCTTGGGTATAGAGTAGGTTTCCATGGAGGATATATGACTAGTCTAATGAACCCGTCCTCACAGGAAAATGGGATTAGGCTGGAATAAGATACCTTCGTTAAAGTTATGTGAGTGGAAGCGTCTGCGCCACTCACCTTTGTCTATTTCGGTAGACATCGCCAAGGAAGCATTTTGTCGGCAACGTGGATGGAACTTTCATGGTAACCTAGGAATTTTTCGCTATACCTGGGGGCATGCAAACCTTTCCACATGCAAGCGAAGAGCGACCATTTATTTTTTTAAATTTGTAGGTCCTCTAACCCTTTAAACTCGTAAGGCTCGTCATTTCCTAGCTTGCATAAAGAAAGGATCTGGGGCAAAGCTTACAAAAGGTGCAAGCCCCATAAAAAATGGCATCTTAGATGAGACATCCTTATTATACGACCGGCAAGAAATGTTACCGCAGGGTTCAAACTCGTTTAAAAATAAACCTGCCACGAGCAGTTTTAATGTAGAATTCAAGCTCGTTAAAAAATAAACATAAGCAATGAGCAAATGTTTCCCCCATAGTTTAAGCTCATTAAAAAATGAACCGGTAAATAACCATTGTGAATTCCTTATCGTCAGCTTTTAAGCCTTGGTCGTGTTCTCATCATCACCTCCACTCTGTTTCTTAGCCGATCATTCACCTCCATTTGATTGTTTACCCTTTCGAGGAACATCTGCGAAGAGTGATTCTATTAGCCATCCTTGTGACACTGCCGTGATTGGAAAATTCCAAACCTTACTTGGAATCAGCTGCTACCCGCGAAATCATCACTCGTTCCTCGAAAAACGAGTCTCCTTTAAGCTCTTTTCAACTGACTCGTAAAATATGAAAAGATTGCCGAGCGATTAGCCTCTACGGCTCGTTAAAGTCATCGGAAGTGCTATCCCTCCTCTAGATTTTAATCTTTTTGGACTTGAGGGATTATTACACAAAAATATCGAGCGCTTGTCTTGTTTGGCTCATTAAAACTATCGAAAATTCATCCCTTTCATATTATTTTACGCTTTTTTGGGCTTAAGGGATTATATGACGAAAAACAATCTTTGGAGTCTCCTTTCCGTCCCTTTCAGACTCTATAAAATTGAAAAGGACCGAGTTATCTTTGTCGTTAAAATCGTTAAAAACGAATAGCAACAAACTCGTCCAAATGGACGAGAACGAGTTTCATTGTCGCTAGGCTCGTTAAAATATAGCAACAGGTTCGCCCGAAGGGTGGATTATAGAACAAGCATATGCTATCCTCCTCAAGCTTGACAAAAATAAAGAGGTACTGGTCAGTAATGACTGGGAAAAAATGAGAAGAAAACTTGAACAAACTTTATTGGTAGCAAGTCGCTCTTGAACATGACACTTTCTCTCCGCATCCGAGCCGGGTTGGGTTGTTCCGTTCACTGGTCATATCACCATTGGTCCATCACATCATCCATCTTTGGGGTTAACACTACCAATCCATCATCAGTGTCGCCAATATGTTCAAGAGAAGTCATTCAGATAATTCGCCTGTGTCTCACACTCATACTCCATTCTTTTCATGACCGCCACCCTGAACACTGTATTATCAGATCATTTTCACCTCCAAAATCATTTGCTTCATTCCGTGTCATAGATGTGGGATTCATTAAGGCCCTCCTACGACGGGTCACTTCTTGTCGACATCATCTCATTATCCAAGAATTCGACCTAGGAACAACCCTTTCAGTACTTTGAAGCTTGCATGCCTCAATGGCAAGTTTCTCACTTTCGGCGACAGGTTTACATTAATGGCCTTCAACCGGGAGATTTTGCATGGTTTTCGACGCCAAGTCCTTTTTCACACCACGCGGATTGTACTGTAGTACCTTGAGGGTCATTGTCATTATTGGTGATTCCTCTCATTGCCTATTAACAGCTTACATCATTGGCTGGTAATCAGGCGATGTCTTTCCATGTTCTACTCCAGAACATTTTTCACATGGATCGACTTGTACTCTGAGTGAAGATTGAACGAGTTTGAAGACCCCAGATTTAGTTTCATCCATCCGGGCTGTGATATATTCAGGAATATAAATACATCAAATGTACATCATTACCAAACCGATGATCATCCAAATCAAAGGATGATGAGTCCGAATCATTAGTCTACCACACAGACGATTGTCTGTCCTATGTACATGAAAATGAATTTATAAAGCTGAGCATGGGAATGCCTGCCTCAGCTAGATCATGAAAATATTATGAAGATAATGTATTGTATTGTATCTTATTACAGGTAGCCTCCCAACTCGAAAAAACTTCGGATCCTCAGGGTAAAGCATTTCACCCGACATCAAAAGATTAACGACCTCATGCTTTAGGGGGCAAATGTTATAGACATTTTTGGGCACTGCAACCCCAATCATAAATGTCCATAAACTGAGGGCTCCTAAGTCCCTAAAAGTGTTGCTTCACTGCCTAAAGGAACAAGGTCAGCTGATTACATCATCTCCCAAAACTTCTCCACTAAAAACTGCTCAGAAATGGTCAAAACTGGACCATACTGAATACCCAGTGCAAGAGGGTGCGATGCATATCACCTTCCCAGTGTAAAGGGTGTGATGCATACTGAATGGACCCTCTGTAGGGTGCGATGGCCGGGAATGGACAAATGGCAGGGTCAATTTGTGAGGTGGAAGATCATGGAATCTTCCAGAAGCTTCCCCTCTGACACTTGCCTCTCTGTTTTCGACCAGTGATGAGTAAGAGATCATCAAGCTCCAAGTGGAATCAAGAAATATCAAAGAGAGGATACTAATCAAAACCCCAGAAGATGACTCACCCCCTACAATCATCTACATATGGATCCCTCATCACAGAGATCCGAAGGCTGGAATCTTGTATCTTGTAGAGAAGTGTTGTTGGTTTTCTGGTGTAACTTCATAGTGTTGGGTGATCTAAGCTTTACTTGAGGTGAAGAAGGGATTTCTTGCTGGAGGATGATGCTGGGTCAGAGCTATTGGTTGTAATCCTCTTGCTCTTCTTGATATTAATAAAGTTATTCAAGTTTTCCTCCATATTCTTGTATGTTTGATTATATATGCATTTGTATGGTTAACACATATCTGGTCCTGTGTTATTTATGAATATATATCTCTGTTCTTCGATAGTTGTATGTTGCTTTCATTCCACATGTGCTCTTTGAAGCTGGGCAGATGAAGAAGAAGCGGCAAAGATCTATCAGGAAGGAGAGGAATCAAGTAAGGAACCAAGCACAAGACTAAGGTTGGTGTCCTTTGTTCCACTCTTATCTATTTTCATAAAGGAAAACGAAAGTAGACTTTACTTGTTTGTTTCTAAGATAGCTACCATTCTTAGTGGGAATAGCAGCTCCGAGTGGACACTATTCCTGGTAACACTTGTAAGTAATGGATGTATAGTTTGCTGAATGTTTTCATTATTTTTATCAGAAATTCATCATGAAATCTTTTTACCCTCTCTTATTAGCTACAATAAAACATAGATTATCTCATGCATCCATATAAATATCCATGTACCTACCAAAACCATGAACAATACCAATAACAAGATCACTTCAAGTAACACACACTTAAACAATAATGGAACCATGAAAAAACAATCAAATAATACAGACGTTAAACAAAAAATTATGCACATCTATCTCATCAACGAATAACACATCATAACATATGCATAACGCCAACCAAGTCAATGACTGCCATGTACCACCCAACCATAGATTGGGTTGAACCAAATCTTTCTTCTGGGCCAATAATCTCCATGCCATATTCCAAGCGTGATTTTGGGATTACATGGTATAAACCAAAATAAAATTAAAAAAAACCAAAGAATCCAAAGGAAACTACTTCCACCCTCAAGTCATAATGATTTCACCTAATACAAAGTCAAGAAAACACCAAAATTAATACAAGCTAGGATGCCTCAGAATTTCCTCACCATACCTATAGGAATTTTCCTATCTCCACCCACTTGTTAAGAGTTCTAGGAGAAAACCATCTCCACCCTCAATCCTTAGGAGTTTGCATGAGACCACCTCAACCAGGATCTCAAATCTATCAGCATCCAAATCTCAACCAAAATAGAGAACACACCACATCATGGATAAACAAGAAATGGCATAAGGAAAGGCCGTACATGACTATCAATCCAGGTAAATCCCAACCCGATGAAAGAAAAAATGAACCACAAACAAGTGCATGAAACATGCATTCAAAGCCCAATAAGATAAATCAAAAATGAATGTTGTTATCTACAAAAATCCTCATGTTGGCTCCTCTTTTCTCTGTTCTTTTCTACCCTTTGCTAGCTATTGTTCAATCCTTCTTCTTGGTTGCCACTCGAATTCCTTTTTTACTTATTGCCTATCTCTTTCTTGTGTGTTGTTTTTCTTCCTTTATTTTTCCTTGCTTTCCTTGCTCTTTTCCCTAAAAGTGAGTGCTAGAATGTTCTCTCTCCTATTTTTTTCTTTTCATTTTTGTTTTTTCTTAATTTTCCCTTAAATGCATATTATTTTACTATTTTTATCCTTTCTTTGTCTCTTCATATTCCCCACTTATTGAAGTGGAATTCATTTCATTTTCCTTTATTTCTTTTGCACTTTGCCACATGTACTTACTAGCCTATAATAATTGATTTGCCATTTATTTCCTTTTCCCTCTTGCCAATGCTAATTTCCATAACCAATAAATAATTAACCACAAGTGGATCCAAATGTAATTTCTTTTCCCCTCATTCAACTTGGAATATGTGTCCGATGACCTTGGTTTTAGTTTTTCTTTTATATTGTCCATACATTATTTATTTACATGGATATTTAACCCGAGGTTGTCACAAAAAAAAGAATGATTAGCAAATTCAAAGAAGAAACAATGATCTTAGATGAAGAGACTATTGAAAGACTTGAAGAGGAAGTTTGCAAAAAATATTGAAAAATCCTTGGAGACAAATGAGGCAAAATAAAAAAATTCATTCTAGAATTAAAGGATAATGTCAAAATTTGATATATGGGCTCAAAGTGGAGCTTCAACAAGTGGAAAAAGATAAGTTTTAAGAAGGTCACTACAAGATACTTCAAGAAGTTGAAATTTATTTAGGTGATGTACATGTGAAATGGAATTATCTCCAAGTATAATGTAAAGAGGGACTAGGAAAAGAGGATAAAGAAAGACATTGTATCTGAAAATAAGATAGATGAAATGAGTGTGCTGAGTGAAGGAAAACTGTCAAATGTAACCATATTGACATCTTCATTAGCAAGAAAGGTTTGAAGGAAGAAAATAAAATTGATATCAACATTACTGATGAAGAATATGGAATACTCATCAATATTCATGTAACATGGCATCACAAAAAAATATACACTATTATATTATTAGAGACTAACAACTACTATGAATGGGATAATTCACAACAATAATACATGGAATCAAAGGAAATGACTTTATGTAATAAATTTCCATGAAGGATTGGGACTGAAAAACAGTCGTGTTTGGATGGACGAGCCATCATCAATGACAAGAAGAAAATATAAATATAAGGAAATTCTATTATTTCGCTTCATCTCATGTAGTACCCTTAATTTCAAAGCTTTGAGGACAAAGGGTAACATGAGAATGACCCAAGGGGGAATATACGGATTTAAATGTATATGATATGACTTGGAGGAGGGGCATATATGGGGCTAAATATATATGTAATGTGTAAATGTGTATGTAATAGGGTCAGCTTAATGATGAAGGGACCACCTGTGCAATATGTTAATAGGTATAGATGGAGATCAGGGGAAAGAAACTTAATTGATGATAGGAAGCTTAAATTGTAGTCATAAATTATAAAAAATTCAGATAGAAGTAAAAACTCTTGAACAAGGTTTTAAAAGGTGTTTTAAATTCAAACTATCATAACTTTTGATTAGAATTTTCACTCGAGGTGATTCAAAAGTTGTTGGAATGATAAAACATAGAATATTATATTGTAAAAATGATAATAAATATATTGAATCATAAATGATAAAATATTGAATTTTAAGTTGAATTTGTGTGTTTGACCTCACTTAAGAATCAATAATAGTACCTAGATTTACATGAGAGGAATATATAGATGGACTTAATCCTATAGAATGGTTGAGGATGATAAAGGAAGATTATCCATGTCCATGTTAGATTGATTTTACTTTTGAGGGTGAAGCTTCAATGTGGTAGAAGGGATTTGATAAGGATATTAGATTACATGCCACTTGGATTTGAAGATTTGTTCTAAAAAAATGGGGTAATGACTAAAAAATGGAAGCAATCCATAAAATTTAAGATGGTTTAAAATAATCAAAAGAAGACATCAATAAAAAAGATGATGAACTATCTAAGATATAAAAACTTAATGAAGAACTCATTAAGGAGGTTCAACAGTTCAAACATTGAAAAAATAGCCAGAGGAATTGGAAAAGGAAAGATTCAAGGGAAGAATTGAAAATTAAAGAATAATAAATATGTATTTTGTAAACCATAATAGAAAACTATTGGATGAAATAAAGAGATTGAAAGAAAAATGTAACGCCCCACCTCACATTTACCCATTTTAACATACTAAATAGGGTAAATATGAGCTGAGAGTTACTACACATGACCCAACTTCCAATATGCAGTTATAGAAATGGGATCCAACTTGCGAACACTTGATTTTCATTTCTCATACATTTTGTAAAACACTTTGCAAGCAAAAATTTCTTCAAATATTTTTGTATTCAAATACTTGAGTAACATTTCTCTTTTATACCTTTTATCAAACATTTTGTATGAGATTAAATAAGAAACATTGCACTTATTCTGCTTGTAACATACTATCTGAAAACACTACATAATCATGCAAATTTTCAAATTCCTTGCATGAAACTATTCAAATTCCTTGCAAGAAGATAGACATAGATAAACTAAAATAACATTAACAATACTATCCATCCACAAAAAAACATACTCATTGGGGCATTTCATCAAACAATTTGTATGCAATGAATCATTAAACAATTTAGGAATTTCACCAAACACTTTGCATACAAATTAATATAGTGAATGGTTTAGCGCCTATCTCTTAAATTGTAGAAATGCATGTTATGGGAACTAAACTAGATAATGAGTGGGATTTTGCCACACTATGTTTCAACTTCTGTAACTTCATATATGAAACATTATAACAAAAATACCAATACAATCCTATCTGGTGCACAATTCTAGGAGCATTCAGGAAGCTCAACTTCCACTGGTCATATACCCTAAAATATAATGACCCAACATCTGAATTTTTTACCACATTATCATCAGAATTTCCCCTAAACGTGGACAATTTTTCAGCTCCCAATATCACCCAGAAGAAAATTTATAACATAAATTTCAACATGACCAATTGGAGGCTTGAATTTAGGAGCACTCAAAAGGCTCAAATTCCTCTGCTCATATCTCATAATGTTTACCATAATATAAGTGGGATGTTCCCTCAATGTGGACAATTTTTCATCTCCTGAGACCACCCAAAAGAAATGTTATAACAAAAATTCCAACATGGCCTATTTAAGATACATTCTAGGAAGGTCATCTTCCTCAGATCATAATTCCTAAAATATTGTGAACATGGTACTTGTAAGTCATGGATGCATATTTTTCTCACTGTTTTCATTGGTTTTATAAAAACCCACCAAGAAATCTTGCTTTCCTCTCATAGTAGATGCAATAAAATACTAATTAGTTCATGCATTCATATAAATTATCCATGAACCTATCAAAACCATGAACAAGATCAATAAAAAGAGAACTTCCTATAACATGCACTTAAACAGTAATGGAACCATGAAAACCTAGTCACATAATCCACACATTAAACCAACACTTATGCTCATTGATCCCATTAAAGAATAACACACAATAACATATGCATAGTGCCAACCAAGTCAGGGACTTCAATGTACCACCCGGCCATAGATTGGGCTGAACCAAATATTTCTTCCACCCCAATCACCCCCATGATATATTCAAAGCCTGAATTTAGGATTACATAAGATTAAACCAAAACACAACCAAACAAGGAATCTAGAGGAAACCACCTCCAGCCTCAAGTCACAGTGTTTTCACTTAATACTAGGTCTATAAATCACCAAAATGAATATAAGCTAGGACGCCTCTTAATTTCTTCACCATACCCAGAGGAATTTTCCTGTCTCCACCCACCTATCAAGAGTTCTAGGAGAAAGCTATGTCCACCCTTAACCCTTGGGAATTCACCTGAGACCACCTCAACCAGGATCCAAAATCTATCGACATCCAATGCTCAACCAAAACAGGGAACTCACGACATCATGGATATCCAGGAAATGGCATAAGAAAAGGTTGTAAATGACTATCAATCCATGAAAATACCATGCCAATGACATAAAAAATGACCCACAAACAAATGCATGAACTATGCATTCAAATCCTAACAAGATAAATCAAACATGCATGTAGTTACCTAAAAAAATACTCCTGTCAGCTACTCTTTTCTCTATTATTTTCTACCCTTTACTAGATGTTGTTCAATCCTTATTCTTGGCCGCCACTTGAATTCCTCTTCTGATTATTTCTTGTCTCTTTCTTGTGTGTTGTTTGTCTTCCTTTCCTTTTCCTTTCTTTCCTTGCTCTTTTCCCCAAAAGAGAGTGCAAGGATGTTTTCTCTCCCATTTTTTCCCCCTTTTCTTCATTTTCCCTTTCATGAATATTCTTTTACTATTTTTATCCTTTTCTTGTCTCTTCATCTTACCCACTTGCTGAAGTGGATTTTTTTTCCATTTTCCTTTATTTCTTTTGCACTTTTCCAAATTTCCTTGCTAACCTATAATAATTGATTTGTCATTTATTACCTTTTTCGTCTTTCCAATGCCAATTTCCATAGCCAATAAATAATTAACCACAGGTGGATCCTAATGTAATGTTTTTCACCTCATTCAACTTGGAATGCATGCCCCATGACCTTGGTTTTGTTTTATTTTTATAATGTTCATACATTATTCATTTACATGGAAATTTAACTCGAGGCTGTTACAAACCCCTCCCCCTTGGGGAACACCATCCTTGGTGTTCTATGATGCTCATGACAAGACAAACCTGCTGAAAGACTTGAAAAAATACTATTTATGGAGCTTTATAAGCACAACTCAATACCATATTTATAATGACAAATCACTAAAAACTTCACAAACATATTGCTTATGGAGATTTATAAACACAACTGATACAATATTAACAACGATATACACATATATACATATGCACATTTTCTTCAACCAACAAATAAAAAGGATACAATTCCCACATCTGACCAACAATAAGGGAATCCAGAGGCTCACACCTCCACCCTTAATGAACAACAATGGAATCTAGAGGCTGACACCTCCATCCTCAATAGTAGTACCAAGGATTCACCTTCATCCCAGGAAGCCTAGAATCCATTCATAAAATCAAAGCCTAAACATAGAATCTTCAAAAATGATCGTTGCATATACTAACTCAAGATTGGTCTTTTCCCAAGCAAGGGCTCTGAGGACTACTATCTCAACCCACAACCTCAAGGGAACCCAAACTATTACAGGGCTCCAAAAATTACTATCTCAACCTACATCCTCTAGCTAACCCAGGTTGTTACAAGGCTCCAGAGATTCTATCCCAACACACAACCTCGAGGGAACTTGAGAGCTAATCCCCTTCACTTCTCTTCAGCAATTCCTTGCTCTACCTACTTGTCCCAACACATTATACAACACATACACATACACATAATGTACAACAAAACACATACACATGCACATAGTGTACAACACAACATATACACATACACATGATACAACACAATGAACATGCATACACATGATACAACACAACAAATACACATGTCACAACTCAACAACTACACATGTTACAACACAACAAATACACATGGCACAATACAACGTGTACACAATCGCAGTATTGCACATCCAGAGACCACACCGTCTCTACCAGGCAACCTTGCCTCTAGTATCTTTCCCACACCTTACTGTGTGCATCAACGACCCAAATCCTAGGTCTGTGGTCCGTTGTCCTTCCACTATCCATTATTTTCCCAACATGCCGTAGATTACACTGCTTTTGTTCTGCTAATGTATCCTTCAATATTCCATGTTAATAGAATAAGCATGGGCTTAAATAGGAGTACATAATATCACAATCATAAATCAACCAGGGATACCTCTTTCCTAATCGATTCCTCCTACAACTAAGGATATTTTCATACCATCTATACCATCATTCTCCCACATGAATGGTCCTTGAAAAGAACCTATCAGTCACAATGGGTTAACATAACTTTAGTAATCAATCATGTTGATGAATATAACACATATTTATATACATTTAAAGTAAATTCAAGGTTTAGAGAACCTCCTAAGTGCCATTTCATGGTTTCCATTTCACTGTCCATTGTTTCCCATGGACCCAACCAACCTTCTAAGTGGTTTATCATTCCCAAGGCACAAAACTTAGCGGCATCTATGTCCAATCCTTATACCAAGGATTCCAATTTGTAATTAGTGTGCCTGCTAACATCACAGTCAATCCTTAAAAATAATACAAACTTGGGCACATGAATGTCATAATCACAAGATAATAGAAATAATTAATAGCAAGAATTCACACTTGCTCATTGGATTCCTCACAAACAAGGAATTTCATTAGATAACATTACCAACTATGCCATTCATATATTCATAAATTTTGATAAGCATAATCAATCATCCTTTCACATAATGATTCTTGACAACAACCTATAAAATATAATGGCATTGCATATACTCATTTAATCATCAACATGTTTATGAACATAACACATATTCAGATAATTCCATACAAAGTAAAGGTTAAGAGAACCCGCTGTATTCATGCAAAGCACACATTCATTTGGAACAAAACTTTCCAAACATAGCCAAAGGAATTCTCATCCAATTCCTTTCTTTTACCCTTTTTACCTTGCTACAATTGAGTCTTACTATGTGTTGTCATATTCACCTGACTATTAGTTATATAAACAAATCAATTGTTATAGTATCACGATAATACCAAGAATTTTTCCCTGCAACTGTTCACACATGTCAGTCACATGTTCCAAGGATCAAACCATCAAGTCTATTAATTTGAAATCCACCTTTTACCAAGACTAGCATCAAAAATTAAAATGAGTCTTTTACCTAGTCTGACGCTATCAAATTTATTTTTATCCTTTTACCAAACATGACATAATATGCCATCAGCTCATGGTCATTAGAAATAGTGATACAACCAACACCCACTTACACTCATGTGCATATTAACTGTCTCAGCACACATTGTGTTAGTACAATTGTCGTAAAACAAGAACATTCCTTCATGGAATCTCATAAGCACATATTGATATCATGCACTTAACCAAAAATTCGAACAATGATTAAAGGGTGCATAGGTTCAAGTGTCATAATACATAGTTATTATAACAAATATATGGAGAGGGCCACTTACTGGTACCATACTTCTCATTAATCCACTCACAACTTGTCACAATATGCATATCAACAAGCTTAGATTTTACCTATCATATTCTATTATCAACACCTTATTTTCCATATCCTTGGTTCCTCAAGGCTACATACCATACTGTCATTGGTTTCCCAATTGTGTTTTCAACTTACTCATTGTTACCTGCTCATCATTAACCACTCGTAGTTATCCAAATAATATTATGACAATAGAATGAGAGCCTTTATGCATGCATATCCATTACTGTATGCACCTAGTATACCTTCATGCATCTAGCATATCATTATTTAATATATATTTGATGGATATGCATCTCTAAAGTAATTCATATATGGAATTTTATCATGCATATGCTACTTTTCATTAGCTCATGACAACTTCTCAAAACATCAAATAAAAATTATAAACTGGTAGGAGCTAAGTTGAGAAATTCCCCCTCATAATTTCAATTTCATCATTAAATCATGAACCTTTTCAATCCTTGTTGGGATGCTCTAGGGAATCTAGTCAATAGTTTGCATGGTATTCATATTGCATCAATCCTAGGAATTCTTTGAGCTACTTCCCCAAGTGTTTGCGCCTTTGAGCACTATAAATTTGAAGCCTAACACCCTGATATGATGGACAATCTCTCCTGTGATGGTATTCACCACATTTCCAACACTTCAATGGTTATATGAAACCACCTTTATTCTATTGCTACATAGGTTGAGACCCACATCCTTTCTCAGTTGCATTGAACTTCTTATCAGGATCCATATTTTACTTCTCACCTACATCGTGAAATCTTCCTTGCTTCTTGGGCCATTTTCCTTTAGCCTTCTCACTACCCTTCTAGTCATGCTTAAACTCAGTCTTGTGTTGAATGCTCATAACAATGCTTCAACTTCTTGATGGCTTCTTTCAATGACTAAGGCTCATCAAACTCAATCCGGCCTTTGAATGATAATAGAAATCCACTAATGAACCTTTGAATCTTTGCTTTCTCATCCTTGAGATTGGGAACATATCTCAATAGCTCTATAAATTTGGTTGTGTATTCTTCATCTATCTTGGAACCCATCCTGAGATCATATAATTCCTTGGCCTTTTCATCATAATACCTCTCATATAGGTACTTCTTTCAAAAGATTATTTCAAATTCTTCCCAATTTAGCTTCTCTTTCCTGATGCCTCTGACATTCTTACCATTTTCCCACTAGATATCTGTTTTTTTCTTGTCCTTCATATTCTCCGATTAATCATGAAGTCTGAAAATTTTTCTCATTCCAAACAGTTGTGCTTTTGCATCTTTTGATTTGGTCATCTCACCACAAAAATTAGGAGGCTTGGATTTCTTGAATTCCTCTAGCAAATACTCATTCTCACTCCTCCTTTAATGATGCTGGCGGTGATGGTGATGATGTCTCCTAGAAGTAGGGCTAGAATAAAATCGATGTGTACTAGCTGTCTGCTCAGGTGTATCAAAGAGTCTGTTATTCTTTATTGTATCATCACAGTCCATCTTGTACCTTTTATAAGGCTAACTTCCATCTTCCCCATTAGTATTTTATTTCTTTCTATCTCTATGACTGGACCCCAACTGTCCATGTTTTTGTAAATCTGAAAGGCTTTGAGGAATGACCGCATTAACCTCAACATGATTTTCTTGAGATTTTGCAAGTGTTTCTTGGGATTCAATCAACTGCTCATTATCAACTTTACAAATTCTAATCTCTACCCTCAATTTTCTTAATGTATCTTCCAGATCAAGAGAGTCTCCCTCTCCTTGTTGCTAACTAATTTCTCCCGTCCTACCAATTTTTCTTTTAACCTATACGAGGAGTCATATGAATTGTAGTCAACCACCCTTCTCATCATCTCTTAGCCTTTTATTTTCCTGCAACATACCATTCTTAGATAAACCAAATAAAAGGCATAATCAAAAGTGTTACCTAAATTTACTTCTAGTGAGGCTATTACATCTGCACAATTCAATCCAGATTAGCATGATACATAATAATATCAAGAGCGTATCATTTCATACATGAATCAAGATAATATCACGAAAGTGTAATAACATAATCAATACTAAAACATAAAATAACTGACATGCGTGCATGCTAAACACATAGACATGTCTAGATCTATATGCATAACAATATGCTTTTACCCCGAGGTCTAGTGCTGTGAACCTACTCTGATACCACTTTGTAACACCCCACTCGACATTTACCCATTTTAACGTACTTCCCAGGGCAAATATGAGTGGAGAGTTACTAAGCATGACCCAACTTCCAAGATGTAGTTACAAAAGTGGGATCTAAATTGCCAAAACTTGATTTTCATTTCTCATACATTCTGTAAAGCACCTTGCAAGTAAACCTTTCTTCAAATCTTTTTGTATTCAAAAACTTAAGTAGTTTCTCTTGTATACCTTTTGTCAAACATTTTGCATGATATTAAATAAGAAACATTGCACTTATTATGCTTGTAAGATATTAACTAAAATCATGCCACTTTTCCATTTCTTTACATGCAACATTTCAAATTCCTTGCAAGTAATGCAAATTTTCAAATTCCTTGCATGAAATAGTCATATATCATCTACAACAACATTAACAATACTATCCATCCACAAAACAATATACTCATTCGGGAATTTCATTAAGCATGCTGTATGCAATGAATCATTTAACCATTTAAGCATTTCATCAAATAATTTGCATGCAAACTAATATAACGAATGGTTTAGTGCCTACCTCCTAAATTCTAGAAGTACAGGTTATGAAAACTGAACCAGATGATCAATGGGATTTTTCTTCACTATGGTCCAAGTTTCAACTTATGGAACTTCACAAATAAAAGGTTATAACAAAAATACCAACACAATCCTTTCCCGTGCACAATTCTAGGAGCATTTGTGGAGCTCAAATTCCACTAGTCATATCTCATAATTATAGCGACCCAACATCTAACATTTTTACCACATTATCAACAAGATTTCTCCTAAATGTGGATAATTTTTTAGCTCCTGAGATCACCCAGAAGAAAATTTATAACCGAAATGCCAACATGACTTGTTTGAGACCTAATTTTAGGAGCATTCAGAAGGCTCGAATTCCTTTGCTCACATATCCTAAAATATTGCGACCAAATATCTTAAATTTTTACCAAAATATCAATAATATTGCTCCTCAATGTGGACAATTTTTCACCTCCTGAGACTGGCCAGGAAAAATATATAATATATTATATATATATATATTATATATATATTATATATATATATATATATATATATTATATAATCTATTAATTAAATAAAATAAAAAATTAAATTAAAAAAATAAATATAATAAAATTCAATAAAATAATATAATAAAAATAAAATAATAAAATAAATAAATAAAATAAAATAAAATAAAATAAAAATAAATAAAAAATAAAAATAAAAATAAAAATAAAGAAATAAAAGAAATAAAAATAAAATAATAATAAATTATAACATAAATTGCAACATGAACTGTCTAAGATGCATTTTGGGAAGGTCATCTTCCTTAGATCATAATTCCTAAAATATTGTGAACATGGTACCTTTAAGTAATGGATGCATAGTTTTCTCACTATTTTCATTAGTTTTATCATAAATTCACCAAGAAATATTTCTACCCTCTCATACTAGTTGTAATGAAACATGTATTAGCTCATGCATCCATATAAATATCCATGAACCTATCAAAACCATGAACAAGATCAATAACAAGATTACTTCAAGTAACACATACTTAAACAATAATGGAACCATGAAAAAGCAATAAAATAATCCACACATTAAACAAAAAATTATGCATATTGATCTCATTAAATAATAGCACATAATAACATATGCATAATGCCAACAAAGTTAGGGACTTCCATGTACCACCCGACCATAGATTGGCTTGAACCAAATCTTTCTTCTAGCCCAATAACCCATGTGCCATATTCCAAACTTGAATTTTGGATTACATGGGATAAACCAAAACACAAACAAACAAAAATCCAGACGAAACCAATTCCACCCTCAAGTCTCAGTGGTTTCACCTAATACCAAGTTGAGAAATCACCAAAATAAATACAAGTTAGGATGCCTTAGAATTTCATCACCACACCTAGAGCAATTTTCCTATCTCCACCCACCTGTTAAGAGTTCCAAGAGAAACCATCTCCATCCTCAACCCTTGGGATTTTTCATGAGACCACCTCAACCAAGATCTAAAATCTATCAACATCCAAAGCTCAACCAAAATAGGGAACCCACCACATCATGGACATCCAAGAAATGGCATAATGCAAGGTTGTACATGACTATCAATCCAAGCAAATCCCATGCCAAGGACAACAAAAATGACCCACAAACAAGTGCATGAACCATACATTCAAATCACAGTAAAATAAATCAAACATACATTTGTGGAAAATAGCAACAAGAAATGCTAAAAATAGCATTTTAGGATATACTCCAACTCTGTTGGAAATAGAAAAAAATAGAAATGCTAAAAATAGCATTTCAGGATAGATTCTAATTTTAATTAGTCTCTAAATTAAAATTGAGAATTAAAATTCAAGTTTGATTTTAGCAACTGTTTGTAAAATAATTAATTGATTCATCTTGAGTTAATTAGTTGGAGAAATTCAAGTTAGAAGTCTTTCCGAAGTCATGCAACAATTATCCCTTAAATTAACGAGATTATCCCTTAATTAAGGAGATAAGGGTGAGTTGTATTTGAGTTGTAATTAGTTAACTCAGTTAACTGAGTTAAGTCCAGATAAATTAGTTCCAAACAGTTTGAGAAACTAATTGTGAGTTCAGTTAGTTAATGCATGCATGCATCAAACTAGTGTGCTCTAGATAATTGAAGATTTTCTCATCGATAATTCATGCATGTTTGTTCAGAGAAAGACCCAGTTGAGATTAAAGGAAGGGTAGTGTACTATCAGTTGGAGGAATTTTCCTATAGAGGAAACTCATCCATGCAGAAGGAATTATCTCCTTCAAGATTGCACAGTTATTTCAGAGGTCAGCGCAGTGTGTGAGGGGATTATTCACACAAGTTGCAGCTGGAGGACCCAGGAGAAACTACGCAAGGAAATAGGAGGCTTGGAGGACTGAAGGAAGG
Source organism: Pinus taeda (assembly GCA_000404065.3). Taxonomy (NCBI): domain Eukaryota; kingdom Viridiplantae; phylum Streptophyta; class Pinopsida; order Pinales; family Pinaceae; genus Pinus; species Pinus taeda. The sequence goes on from APFE030245851.1 coordinate 449,855, forward strand.
CATATGTGTTGTATATTTTGTCTATGAGAAGCAATGAGGGATTGTACTGAGAGCTGGATAGCTTGTGAGCTAAAGATTTGTGTAAGCCTGAGATATTTCCACTTGTATGATAATACAGATATCGGGGTTTTTAGCTGAGGCTTTCCCCAAAGTATTCTTCTATGTTTCATGTGTCATTGATTTCTTCTTCATCTATTATATGTGTTCTATTTGATCTTGCTCAAAATCAATTAAGCTTCTGCAAGTTTGATTGTAGAAGTAGATTAAGTATATTGCTTTAGAACATTGCATTATCAGTTTAATCTACAGGAGAATTTCTACATGGTATCAGAGCCAAGTTATCAAAGAAGATAACAGTATACTATGAAGGGAGAAGTTCGAATTTTTGAAGTTCTTGATTATAGGTACAAAATTGATTTCTTATCACATCTCAAAGTTCACCAATGGCATTTAAGACTCAAGTATGCCCTAGATGGCAGCTCAAATTACATAGCCTAGAAGGATTGCATGGAAGCAGTATTAGAGGACAATGGTTTGAAGGACTTCGTTGATCAAGAAGCCCCCAAGCTAGCCACAGCTAATGCTACATAATTGGCGAAATGGAATAAATGTGTGGCGATAGTGAGGAGGATTCTTCTCGAGGGAGTTCGAGACCATATTGTCTCGAGTCTCCATGGGAAGGAGACTCCATTTTCAATGTGGAAGACATTGAAGGATCTATATCAGAACAACAGTGACCAGAGGAGGCTAGCGTTGAAGGTCAAGCTTTGGAAAATCAAGTGTGACAAGGCCGGCACGATCTCTACATATCTGAACAAGCTCACAACCTGTAGAGATGAGCTTGAACAATGTAAACTTTGAAACGAGAACTATAAATTCAAAACGGGAACTCTGGCCAAAAAACCCTGAAACAGCATCGAAAACAGTGCTAAAAACGAAAAGTGTTGATGCTAGAATAACACAATTTTTTTCTTGGGTAAATTTTCAACATGTTTTAAAAATGGCAATGAAAACCAATTTTTTGCTCAAAAATTATCCAAAAAACACCCTCAAAACAAAAAGTGTTAATGCTGGGAGAACACTTTTTTTTCGAAAGTAAAATTTGAACATTTTGAAATGATGGCATAAAATATTTTATCATGACCCCGAAAAACACTAAATTTTAAAAAAATAATGAAAACATAAAATAAATTAAAAATAAAAA